>VURO01021315.1:0-19491 GCA_015108175.1 Pelvicachromis taeniatus
CTGCTTTATTCAGCCTTTATTCAGCATGGCTACACTAAAGGACACTGCAGTAGTGCGCTAACATGTGCTATGCATGCTAATAGTGACAGATTATTACAGTAGTATGAGTAGTAAGTAAAGAAAAAGGAACAGAAATGAGTGTCTTAGGCGTCCACCAGTAACTCTTGCTCTTCATTGAAATGCCAGATTCGTATTGATTTCCTGCTCCAGGCAAAGCCTCGCTAAGCCTAGCAGCTGATTTTTTTCAAGTGTGTCAAGAGACTGTGACCGCCGATTAATAATTAAGAGCTGCGATAGGCTGGTAAAGTTGTACAGATTAATTGGTCAGTTTTCTTAATATAACCTACAAACAAAACCTGCTTTTGGACACTGACTACTGTCTACAAAGCTTCCTCACTATATAACTGTACTGCATATAAGAACGGCTTCATTTTAACAGAAATGAAGCATCATTTGTGTGTGTACAGAAATGCACTCAGTTTAAGCTGACTGTCGTCACTCGCTCTCTGCATTTGTGGCAATGTACTCTTCTTTCTTTTTTTCACAAGTACGTTTAAGCTACAAGCCTGAGCAGCGCTTGGATCGGAAGGCTCCAATCAGCTTAGCAGCTCCAATCAGCTTATACTGATCACTTGTGTGTATAAGTGAATGTTAGTGGGAGAGAAAGAGGGAAGGGGGAGGGATAGTTTGTATGATCTCATTTGGACTGATTCTTTAGTTTTGGCTCTTGGCAGTGCAGAGAAGCAACAGGTTAACACTGGGGATGGGTATCGCTAAGGTTAGGTACTTCCAACGCTATACTTAAAATTACATTTGGGAGAAAAACAAATTTAAAATTAATTTATATCAGAATATACATGTAGCGAATCCTGAAAATATAAGTAAAATATGAAGCATTCTTTATCATGAAAGCCTTCATAGCTGGTGCATGCAGTACGTAAGGATTAAAAGCTCTGCCTTGAACAAATGTTAGAGATGTTTTCGTGACCACGTTTGAAGTGCGTTACCGTTAGTTTGAAATCAGTGGATGATATGAAACTGAATCGGCTGCCTTTGGGTTGAACGTTCCATAATATTTTCATAGACTGTGTGTTTTCCCTTACAAGAAAAAGACGTGTAACATTTGAACTAACAAGCACTGTCAGCATCAGTCTGTATGTTGAGATGGAGAAGCCGTAGATCCCACCCCTCACATGCAGGGTCTGAGAAAGACACAGAAAACTTTCTTCTCCTTCAAACATTCATGTCTATATCAGTGAAGCGGGTGTCAGATAAAAATGTGAAAGATAAATAAACCAATAATAAATCTGTTTCTCTATGCTCTCTCCACTCCCAAAGTCTGCGATATAACGGATACTCCGGTCATTTGAAACTTAGCACTGGGGACTGTCTAATACCAGGTTTCAGTTCACATGCCTAGTTAATACATTGCCTTGTGCAATGAGAGTAAAAAAGAGAGGGGCAGAGATGTCCTAGTATTCCTGCTCCATCAGCAACCATCACTGTGTCCAGGAGAAGGGCTGTAACCGTGACCTGCCTTTGCTCTCCTGGCTTCTGGTGACCCCTGCGAGAGGATCAGGCTACTTCTTAGAAAACGCCACACACTGCGGCACGCTGTGACGTCAGGACATTTCCTGTCTGCAGACCAGTGAGGAAATTTAATTAGGTCTTACCTACTGTGAAGTCTGACCTTTGACCTTTCTAAGTTGGACCGATTGGTCTCTGATGTCTGACGCTTCCCATGTGAGTTCTAAGCTAATCAAACACGAACATCCACAGTAGGGCCAAGCCTGTTAGCCCTGTCCTGGGAGATTGTGACGACTTTGGCTTCAGATCATAGCAGAGCTGAAGAGAAACATGAAGTGGATCTACAGCGAGTGAACAAGTGTTTCATGAAACAGGTATAAAAAATCAGCAGAACCGTTTCAGGCTGCTGGTGTGTGACCAAAAATGCCCAAAAAGTGGGAGCTCTGGATAAACAAGTGTGTGTGTGCATATGTGTGCAGCCGTTCACAAATTACCTAAACAAATATTCTGGAGTTTCACTATGACGCACGTGTCTCCCCTTCCACTACAACACACACTCTGTCTGTATATGTGTGTGTACGTGAGAGACCGGTCTGTGAGTGTGGGTACAACAGTCCGTTTGGCAACAGAGCAGCATTCCACAGCAGCCAGCGTCTGACGTCAAACTGAAGACATTTATAGTCTGGTAAACACACACACTAACGTACAGTCTGACACAGAGGCAGGGCTCAGGCAACATTTTAGTCAATCATCCAATATCAGCTTCTAACTGACACAGTCTTTCATGCACACCGGCAGATGCAGTAAAAAAGAATGAAAGACAGACTGTGCATCTAGTTCGTCCAGTCAATGAATCTGGATAGAAATGAGGACAGACTGGTCATTATACCGCGGCCCTAATAAGTTACACAGACACACTTTCTATACAGTGACTAGGTCAAGAAAATGAATGAACCTCAGCTTAGTGCTATAAATGTAGATGAATTGAAACAAAAACAAAAACCAGTCTTCTCAAAAAGAACTCCAATTAGCTGTAACAATATCCAGTACTTAAAAAAGATCCAAAGTTAAACAAAAACACTGAGGAAATGTCCTTAGTTTAAGTCTCTGCCAATATGGTTTATTTAAGCCCCATATCTCTTAATAGCTCAAGTGTTTTCCTTCTATTATAGCACCATATCTAAGTATCTAAGTTCTATTAAAAAGACTCTTATACTAATAAAACTGAACCAAGACTAAATATTTTAAAACATTAAAAAGAATGAAAAAATACATAAACTAAAAAGTAAACTGAAGGTAGTAAATCCACTACTGAAACGAAATGAAACTAAACTAAATCGGGGGAAAAATTGAAAAATTAAACTCAAATAGAAATGAAAACTAATTACCATTCTTTTAATAATCTGTTCTTCCTTGTGTAGTTAATTGGTTAATGCTAATGTCATAAAGTTGGGAAAAAATGTTTAGAGGAAGAGAATGCTGTATGAGCTGCCATCATACAGCTCATTATGTCTGAGCAACACTAAAGAAAGAAACAGAAAAAAAAATCTATACATAGCTTTAAACTTCATCACTTTAAAGGCTTGAATTAGTAAATATCTTAGTAAGTAAATATCTACCAAGTTGGTTGCCTACATTTTAGCTTAGCTTTGCCTTTTTAGATAAGGCTATAAATAGACCATCCATGCAGGCTATTGTTAGTTTACTTCAATGGCCAGAAAAATTAAAAATTAAATGCTTAAATCAAGCAGGAAATCAAACAAAAGCAACCACTGCTTGTCCAGTAACATGTAAAAAATATACATGAAAATTTCTCCATGCATCTCAAAGAGTTTTTTGTCCCATAAGCTTCTTTCATTGCATGTGTGCCCTATCCTTTAAATTACTGTCATCATGCAGCTACAGTTAGCTGTTAACTCTTTAAGCAGGCTTAAGTCTGCTTGCCTCCCTAGAATACATAGCACCAGTCGATTTGATGGGTGTGTGCATACGCCATTAACACTGGCTTGAGCTAGGCAAGCGGACCGTTTGTTTGTGCATGCACCTTGTGGAAAAACTTCTGGTTTTTGAGAGTAGATTAATAGTGGATTAGACAAGCTAGATAACCTGCTGCTGGCTCTGATTTCACTGCTCTGTGATCAGGTACTACTTGTGGGTTTCATGCACTAGTAACTGAGCAAGCATTCTGTGATTTTCTATTACTAGTCATGTCCTCTTTATTAAAACAGCATGTTTAAGTGGATAATCAATGCACTGCAATTGCAGTATAATTAATGGATAAAGCCAAGAAAAAAAATGCAATGACTGTTAGCTTCAATCATCCAACACTACGTCTATAAAAGCAAGCCTTTCCATCACACAAGGAAGCACTGAAATCACCAACGCAAGGACATTCCATTTATCCAAATGTACTTCAGGAAAATTGTCAAACTACAGGATAAAATGATTAATTAACAGAAAAGTAGAACAATGTAAATGTGAAAACAGCACCATATTGACTAAATTTTGTGTGTAATTTAAAATTTTTCCATTTTCTTCTAAGAATTGGCAAAATGAAAACTAATATTGTTCAATATTTACTATCATTTGTCAGATGTCTCCTTTTACAGCTCAATGAATAAAAATAAAATGTTTAGTTGATCACAGAAATTGTTAGTTGCAGTTGTTGCTTTCAAATAAGCTACTGAAAAAAACAGATGTCGCTGACTGTAAAACCATTCTCCATAATAATGAGCATGAAGAAAAATAAAATGATCTACAGCTGCTCAACTATTAAGTACCGTATTAATTAATTAAGTACTTTATTTTCTGGACTACAAAGCGCACCTGAATATTAGCCGCACAACTTGAAATTAGGAAAAAATCCTATTTTGTTCATACATAAGCCGCACCGGACTAAAAGCCGCAGGTGTTTTAATGTTTAATTATTAATTGTATGAGAATATACACAAAGGGGATTGTCAGGAAAGAGATGACTGTTTTGGAACACATTCTTTTTATTATGGGACACAGCCCCGCGAGGCGGGCCGCGCAACGGCGCTACTGGCGGCGGAGAGGGGAGGGCGACGGAGTGACTGCTCCCCCAGCCTCGGCGCGAGCCCCGCGAGGTGGGCCGTGCACCGCCACTACTGGCGGCGGAGAGGGGAGGGCGACTGCTCCACCAGCCTCAGCGCGAGGCCTGACCGACCCAGCCCTTAGAGCCAATCCTTATCCCGAAGTTACGGAACTGACTTGCCGACTTCCCTTAGCTGCCTTGTTCTAACATGCCAGAGGCTGTTCACCTTGGAGACCTGCTGCGGATATGGGTACAGGGCCAGCCAGAGCCAGTTTGCTAATCTAGTCTCATTTTCGCGCTAATTCGTATGGCACTAATTTGGCTGGACGGACATGTGATCAACATATCACTCTTTTCCGTGTCTGATCACATGCCTTTCCACCAGGCAAAATGGCGTAACAAACCAAAACAAATCCTCTTACGATGTCACAAAAATCATGAAAAATCCTTAGAAAAGCCGCACTGGACAATTAAGCTGCAGGGTTCAAAGCTTGTGCAAAAAGTAGCGGCTTATATTACGGAAATTACGGTACTTTTGGTTTTTTGCTTGGACCGGTTGAATGAACCATTTCTGTCCTATTCAATTCAATTTTATTTATAAAGTGCCAAATCAAAATAACCCCAAATCAAAATTATAATAAAATAATAATATGGGCAAGCACCTGGCAAAAGTGGGAAGGAAAAACTCGGCAGAACCAGGCTCACGGAGGGGCAGCCATAATTTCCTTAGGGATTAATTCTGATTCTGATCTGCAGTGACTGGTAAAGGGTGAGCTGAGGAAAATAGGATAAAAGACGTGCTTTGGAAGAGATACAAAGATTAATAATAACTAATTATTAAATGTAGAGGTGTATAAAAACATGATGAGTGAAAAGAGGTGACACAAAGAGAAACGATCAGTGTATTGTGTGATGCCAACTGCACCATAACTAAGGAAAGATTCAGGCTCACCTGATCTACCCCTAACTATAAGCTTTATGAAAAAAGGAAACTTTTAAGCTTATTCTTAAATCAAATCTGGGATCTGGTTCCACAGAAGAGGGACCTGAAAGCTGAAATCTCTGTCTCCCATTCCACTTTTGAATATTGTATGAACCATATATTACCAAATCAATTACCAAATATGAGGTCTTTAAGAAAAGATGGGGCCTGATTATTCAAGACCTTGTTTGCAAGGAGGATTTTAAATGTGATTCTGGATTCAGCAGAGAGAGGCCAATATTGGATAAATAAGTTCTCTATTCTATTCACTGCAGCATTTTGGATCAACTGAAGGCATTTCAGAGTTTTTAAGACATTATAATAGTAACGAATTACAGAAGTCCAGCCTAGAAGTAATATGCATGAACTAGTTTTTCAGCGTCACTCTGACACAAGATGGTTCTAATTTTAGAGATATTGTGCAAATGGAAGAAAGCATCCATCCATCCATCCATCCATCCATCCATCCATCCATCCATCCATCCATCCATCCATCCATTCGCAGCTGCTTATCCTTTTCAGGGTCACGGGGGGCACTGGAGCCTATCCCAGCTGTCTTGGGGCGAGAGGCGGGGTACACCCTGGACAGGTCGCCAGTCTGTCGCAGGACTAACTAATTCGCACTCACAGTCACTCCCGCATTCACACCTATGGGCAATTTAGAGTTTACAATTAACCTATCCCCACAAATTGCATGGAAGAAAGCAGTTCTACATATTTGTCTAATACAACAGAGGAAATATCCTGGTCAACAATAACTCCAAGATTCCTCGCAGTGGTTATGGGAGACCAAGGAAATGCCTTCCAGCGTAAGTATCTGGTTAAACACCATGTTTCTAAGGTTTTTAGGGTACAATATCCTCAGTTTTATCTGAATTTAGAGGAAGAAATTTAGAATTTAGAAGAAAAAAAGTAGAAATCACTCAGATTTTCATGTCTTTAAGAAATTCTTACAGTTTAACTAATTGGTGTGTGTCATCTGGCTTAGTAGATAGATAAAGCTGGGTATCATCTCCATAGCAATGAAAATGTGTCCTGTTTAAAATTTGCATGTTTAGAAATTTACCCCATTTAAATGAGCAAACCAGAGACTATTAGATAGATATGATTCAAACCACTGCGTTCAGTACCTGTAATACCCTCAGCATGCTCTAATGTCTCTAATAGAATATTATGGCCAACAGTATCGAATGCTGCACTGCAGTCTAGGAAGACCAGCACAAAGATGAGTCCACTGTCAGAGGCCATAAGAAGATCATTTGTAACCTTCACTAAGACTGTCTCTGTACTGTGATAGGCTCTGAAACCTGACTGAAACTCTTCATTCCTCTGCAGATGATCTGTTAGCTGTTTGACAACTACTCTTTCAAGAATGTCTGAGATGAAAGGAAGTTTGGAGATTGGCCTATAATTTCTAAGCCAGCTTGGGTCAAGTGATGGCTTTATTAACTAACTAACTTAACTAATCGTTTAATTACTGCCACCGAAAAAGCATGTGGTACATAGCCCAGTAATAGAGATAGACTAATTATATTTAAAATTCAAGCGTCAACTAATGGTAAGACTTCATTAAGCAGTTTTCTAGGAGTGAAATCTAACAGACATGTTGATGATTTGGAGGAAAACAATTACTGAAGTTAACTCAGAAAAATTAATCAGAGAGAAAGAGTCTAAATAAATATCAGTACTATTGAAAATAGTTGTAAATAATGATATGTCTGTGAGATGGTTTTGAATATGGATATTTAATATGTTATTTGTGAGGAAATTCATGAAGTCTTCTAGTTCCGGTCAAAGGAATGCTTGGCGGAACGGACCTCTGACTCTTTGTCAGCCTGGCTACAGTGGTACAGTCCTACAACTAACTGGGAATTTCCCAATACTGCCTCTGACAGGAATACCTCATGTGGCTGCTTTAAAGCAACTGTGATCCAGTCAGTATCCAGACAGTCAAAGATGCTTTACTAAGTGTTGGCCAAGATTTGTCACTGCAAATATTTTGAAAATAGCATGATGTATCCCACCAGGGATGTGTAGTTTGAAGTCCAATTTGGATGACTTTACACTCGTTCTCTGTTTCCATCACTCCTATTTCACACTGGTGCTGTTTCTGCTGCTTCTGGGAGGTATTTCTGGAAACCAATATTTTTCTTTTCTCCTGGTTTCTTTCTCCCTGTCTTGTTCACTCTGCATTGCTAAAAGAAAATAGGCACTATGACGTCAGCCCTGCAAAACACTCTTAAAAAAGCCATGAGACAGAGAGACAGAGCAAGAGAAAGAAAAGGCAGAGGCAGAGGGAGAGTGAGGTAAAAATAGTATAATGGCTGTGTGTACTTTAGACAAATTAGAAGCTTAGAGAGAGGGAGAGGAGTCACATGTGTGGTGTTGCTATAGCGACTGATGGGTGGGTTAAGCATTATGGGATGGCAGACTGTAGGTCATCCACAGTGGATCTTGTCTGTTGTGTTACACTGGGCTAAAAGTATTTGAGAACATCTGGTACAATCAATTGTGCCAGCTTTAAAGTTGCACTAAATTATGTTTTTATATTTCAAATTACATTGTGTGTGTGGTCACACACAATGTAAATGGAATCAGTAACAGTAATGACACCTCAAGAAATTATCACCCCATGGAGCAGGCCCCCTCAGCGTTTAAAACTGTA
Organism: Pelvicachromis taeniatus; assembly: GCA_015108175.1. Classification (NCBI taxonomy): domain Eukaryota; kingdom Metazoa; phylum Chordata; class Actinopteri; order Cichliformes; family Cichlidae; genus Pelvicachromis; species Pelvicachromis taeniatus. The sequence continues at coordinate 8,230 of VURO01021315.1, forward strand.
TATTTCATCATTATGCTTTTACAGTCTATAGCTTTCAGTTGAGTCTCACGGTTGTCATCAGACAACAGTTTACAGTACAAAAACCTCTCATTGAATGCTTACAGTTTAGCAGATGGAGAAGTTCAGATAGTATCTGATGAAAAAAGCAGAGCACATTTCCTACAACAGGTGGTGGAGACCAAAACAGACAGAATGAAGAATGAAGTAGTGCATTTGCATCTGTTGGTGGATATAAACATGACTGTACAGATGCGTCCACACAGACTAGCAGTGATTATAGTCTGGTGAACGTCAATGAATTTAAGCTACTTACAAAGCCAAAATAACCTTTACTGACACATAGTGGGCAGGTACGAAATTAAACTTTCAACTTTGAGACAGGGATTGGATCAACTACCAATAGGAGCAAGGGATACTGCTGACGAATGGTAAATACATTAAAGGGTTATCTATACAACAGGAGCCTGTAATGTCCATAGGTGACATCTGCTGTTACTTAAGAGTAGGATATCATACAAAGTTCATTATTTTTCATGATTTCACTTATAAAGGTAAACTTCTACTTTGTGGTTACATAAAGTTCCCTCCTTTTTTCACGTTTCAAACATTTCCATGTCCAGGTCGGGTAAATTACTATAAAAACAGCAGAGCTGTCGTGCATCTCTTCCTCTAGAAGAGTACAAACAACCACAATCAAGGGAAAACTGCCAACTTGACAGTTGTTCAGATAACAGTCACTGACGCCTGCCACAATGAGAGTATGCCACATTAGGTCATTGCTGAAAAGGCTGGATACACAGGATTCACAGAGTGCCATATCAAAGCATGGAAAGTTGACTGGAAGGGAAATGTGTGATAGGAAAAGATCCAACCCGGGTGACTGCAGTCATGAGATGATTGTCAAGAAAAGTTGATTCAAACTTAGGGTGTACTGAGGCTGTAGCCCGAGCATCACCATGCACAGACAGACTTCAGGAAAGATGCTACATCTGTCACATTCCTACTACTGAACCAAAGACATTAGAAATGTCTTACCTGTTGATCAGTGGTCCACAGTCTTTTCAGATGAAAGCAAACGTTGCATTGCATTTAGAAATCAAGGCTCAAGAACTTAAAAGAAAATATCCCAATATCCCAGTGTTTTAAGTGCAGTGTGAAGTTTCCACAGTGTGATGCTATGTCATCTGCTGGTGCTTTATCAAGGCCAAAATTAACAGGGTGTCTACTGGGTGAAATCACTTCATGCTTTAATCTGCTGACGAGCTTAATAGAGATGTTGATTTCTTTTTCTAGGTATTAGCACTTGCCCGCAGTGCAAAATGATTGCTACTGATCTGGTATAACTGTGTTTGACAGGCCATCACCTGACCTGAACCTTAAAGAGAATCTATGGCATACTGTCTACATAAAAAAATGACAAAACTCCCAGAAAAGCCAAAGGCCACCATCAAAGAAACCTCAATAACAGCTTTCCAATGCCACAACTACAATGCACTGATGCAGTAATCCACAGTGAAGGAGTAACGGAGTAAAGTCATGGGTGTACAAACAAACATATTTTTGAACATTTTGGCCATTTGTTGTAAATGATTTCTGATTGATCTCTGGAAATATTCTATCTGAGAGGCTGGCTTTGATCATAAGCTATAATCAAAATCAAACAAAAGAAGGCTCGATGTATTTCAGGGTACAAGTGAGATCAAAGTTCTTTTTTAAGTTCGTTTTCGTGACATTCTCTTTTTTGAGAAGCCTAACACGTGCACATATGCAAGTTCACTAGTTATAATAATATCAACAAGGTGTGTTGATCTGGGATGTGGTTTTAATTTGCAATCTAAGAGGAAATTCATTCATTCATTTAAAGGAATTTTGGGCCACTACATGTGTAAATCCAACAAAGCCTGAGCTACTTCATTACCAACGTTTTCAGTCTCTGCAAGCCTTTTAATTCTGAACACACACACACGCACGCAAGCACACACACGCACAGCCAACATTGTAACTGCAGCCAAAAGAAGATTAGAGTCAATATACATCCTCTTTGTTCCAGCCTGCTGTCATCAAGCTACATTTCAACACTGCTTTACCTCATTTTGGCACCGTTGTTTGGCCAGTTCTACTCTACCTAAACCTCAAAAAATCAATTTTATCACCCACATTTCCTACTAGCGTACATTTGTGTTTGGCATTATAAGAGTAGCCAAAAATAAATAATTAAAAGACTGACAGTGTCCTAAAGATGCCCAAAAGATTCCCAAAGCTAACGTCTACAGAATGAGACGGGATGAAGGAAAGTGTGTACAGACTGAGATAGCGAAAAGGAAACCATCTACATAAACTACAAAAATACTCAGACCCTTTAAAGGAGATCAAGAGAGAGTGGTCAGGGGCTTTCTGCCCTTCTTCTCTTAGAAACATAAAGAAGAGAGAGAGCTGCTCTTCTGCATCCTTCTTAAAAAGAAGACTGAATCCCATCTCTCTATGACCCTCTGTCAGGCTTGTCAACTTGCTTTTTTATTTATTTCTAAAAATCAGATTCCTTTTATTCTTTTTGTTTTAACATAAAATGTAGAGCTTTTTCCTTCAATGTTGAAAGAGAGATTTTTATTTCCATTTCTTTTTTATAAAGAGTTAAAAGTTCCAGTCATGAGAAAATGTCTGTTTAACTGTAGTGTGGGGATAAACCATGATTGGGTATCTTTTGCATTGTAGCACTGATGACTACCATTGGAAACCTGCAGACAGTTATTTAAATCAAGTGCCATTTCTGTGATTTCTAAACACATCCATCAATATTTATCCTCAATGTGTTCGCTGGAGAAGATGATAGAGACGCGATGTGGGAAGTCACGTTGAATCTAAATATACGTGTATGATGTATCTGTGGAGTGCACAGTTTGACGCAAACTGTGGACACAGAGCACTTGGTGTACTCAGCGAGCTGTGTGTGCTGCTGCTCCAGCTGACAAACTTCAACACAAACACCACACAGGCGCTCCTTATGAGAGAAAACGTCAAATTATTCATCAATTTTAATCAAACCTCACACTGCAGCACCCACACCCCCTCCCTCCCACCCCTACTTTCCCATAGATGACTCACCAGCGGTGGGCATGGCAGCGCTGGAGCCCCTGTTGCCGCTCAGGAGCTCCAGAGGCTGAGGGTGGCTGTCTGTGCTGCTGGAGGAAAAACAGGACTCAGTCTCATAGATGGTCTGCAACATGGCGCACAATCCTGACACGGTGGGATGCAACAGCATGCCAAGGCGAAAGCCGGCGCTTTATTTCGTTAAAACAGTCACTTCTTCATCCGAGACCCAGGCATGCCGTAGACCCACACAGTTAAACTGAAAACTTCAAAACTAACTTCTGCTGGAAACGACCGCGAATTACAAGAAAAGAAAATAAACGAACACCTCTGTGCCTTTCTTGTGTAATCCAGTCTCCATTGGACTCCTGGAGCTTCTGCCGTCTCTGGCTGCTCGGCTCGAGTTGTGATGACGAGCGGGCGACACTTTGAGCAAACTCCTCCTTTCTAATATCGTTGTCTCGGCCGCAGCCCGCAGAGAGCCTCCCCTCGGCCGGGCTTCACAGATCAATCAAAATGTCAACAGCCAAAGGAAACCTCCTGAAAAGTGTCAGTGTGGTCTTTTGGTTTATTTCTCTGTACCTACATCACCTGGAGTCCTGATCCATGCAGAAACACAGTGCTGTTGGGATGGAAGGAAAAGAAACTTTGCTTCTTCCATTCAGCTGTGAAGGAAAATCCAGTCACTTACAGCCCGTGAGACAGAGGAGTGACCGCCGAGAGGAGCTGCTGCAGTCTCGTCAACACAAAAATACAGACAGAGGAGCAGCCGAATTCCCCAGCTCTGCGTGCATCAAAGAATCCTCACGCTGTTCTCCTCCTGGCTGACGAGAGGAAGGAGAAAGAGAAGCAAGAGGAGGAGAGCGAGGAGGAGGAGGAGGAGGAGAGGCAAGGACGTAAATAGCTTTGGGAGAGCGCTCCCCGAGGTTCCATGTTTCCAAAATTAGAATGAAGCACTGAGAGAATGACAGAGAGAGAAGAAAATGGAAGAACGCTGGGATGGTGAGTTTGGAATCGTCACTCAGAAAATGAGCAGCAGGAGAGGCGATGGCACGCTGTGCTCCTATCACAGGACAGAAGACAGCAAAGTGGAGCTCCACACAGCGACCACAAACAGCTGCTGGTCAGACGGCTAATATTCACTGACTGAGAGTCACTGATGAGTGTGTGTTGTGTGTGTGTGTGAGAGAGAGAGAGACGCTCACTGAACTACTGAATGAATGTCGACAGAGAGACAGGAGACGGAGGGAGGAGGGTGACCAAGAGAGAGAGAGAGAGAGAGAGAGAGAGAGGCTGAAAGTAGATCACTGGGTGGAAAGGAAGTTAGACGGATACAGAGAAAAGTCAACAACAGCTCATTTCACTTCATTGAACGGAGAGGGAGCAAGGACACAAGAAGAGGAGAGAAGAGAAGCATTTACAAACACAGGCGATTGGGGTGGGGGAACAGGGCTGAAAATAGCCTGCCAGGGTAGAGGAGGAGCTAGAGATAAAAATAGACAGAGAGAGGGGAGAGAAGGAGGGAGCAGTAAGCCTGCAGCTCTGGGGTGGGGATGGGAGGGTGGCGCTGGGAGCTTTCATGTTTCTGTGCTGTGCTTGCCAAATACTGTATGTCAATCAAAGCGTGTGGGCGGGCACTGTGGTCTCTTCTTGCTCCGCTAGCTCCACAACCCCTTTTTTTTCTGGGTGCACAAATTGCAGGTGTTTTTGTTAGCTAGCGGCGGGGCACTGGGCGACGACACAGTCAGTGTAAGATCGCAGCATGATTTCACCTCCGAGCATCCAAAGTGCTGATAGGATAAAGCCTACTCATCTGCTGAATGGTCATTTAGTGCCACCAGCTGGCCAATGTCTCCACATGACCAATAAAATATGTCAACATTTAGCCAAAGGATTGGCACACATTATACCAACATTCATGGCTCCCAGAGGAGGAATCCTGATAACTGCTCATTTAGTACCACCATCAGGTTGGTGCTGTGAACGACTCTTCAGCTTTTAGCTGTACTTGCTGTTTAGGATTGCATTAACAATACTGTTAAACATTTGTTTTTGTGAGGCTTCATTCACCATACCCTTAAACAAGTTTTTATTGAAAAGAAAAGTTAAAGCCTTAATGACACTTTTTAAAAATTAAACTACAACTTCCACCATCAGGGGGCAGTGTTTTACCAGTGGTCGTGTTAAGATGTTATTATTTGATTGCTGCTTAATGTTTTCTATTCGCTACCACCGTTTCTTTAAGAAGATCTGCCACTTGTCAGGCTGCCAATACATCAGTGGTCTTAAGGACTTGCTGGGTTAAACAGAGAGTACACTGCCTCACTGCACCACCTTGTGGTAAAAAACTGGCAGTGAGAGTACAGCCCAGATCTAGTTAGGCTTCTGTTAAAACCTCTTAAACACAATACAAAGACGCTGGACACAAACTCACAACAGCTTCTTCACATTTTGTTGAAAGAAATGGAATTTAAATGAAGTATAACTACAAGTCACCCTGATTTCTTCCCATTTTGCTTTCAGTGAGCCAGACTTTTCTTTCTCTTAGTTTTCTGATCTTGAGTCGTCGTTCTTCAGGATTTCTGAAGATCTGTCAAAGTTTTTCTTCTATTTTTTCTGACATGTTTCAGTCCAGTCCTGACTGAACCATTTTCAGAGGAGTACTTGTGTTTATTTGTTAGACCATTTAACACTGACCTATTCTATTATACTGAACTATTCAAGAATGTCTACACAAATAGACACAACTTATCAAATACATCATTTTAAATAGTATCTTTAGGTAGTGTAAGGATACCATTTAATATTTAGCAGACATTTCCACAATGCTCTTCATATTACAAATGAAACAAGGCAAATCTCTTTATGTTTTGTGTGTCTGAAATTTAAAAAAAAAGGACATTGGGTGATATATGGGAGCATCAGGTATTTCAATTCTTAAATATTGGCATCAGTCGTAAAAATATTATATCAGTCGGGCTGTTAAAATATACAACTACAAAAACAAAATCAAACAAGTATACTAATCAGAGTCAGTGTCGTGATGTTTTCTTTTTTTAAAATACTGGACACGAAACAGTCCTCTACATAACTTTGAGCAAAAAACTCACTTCCAATAGAAAAATGTCACGGAGAATCCTGCAAAGGCTTCCTTATAACCAAAAGCTGCACGGCTCACTTCGCTGTCAGCGTGGACATTATCCATTGAAACCACTCTTTATAGTATTTGTTTGTTCCATTCAGCAGTTCAGTCATAAGAGAAGCTGGACATTAAGAAAAGGTTCTGGTCCTTCCAAACAAATATAATGGGGTGTCTCGGCTGCTGGAAAACGCAGAGTGCAAGGATTAGAAAAAACAAAGAGAACAAACCGAGCTCTGTGTAATCAGTGATAATACATTTAACAGACGAACAAATCCAGCAGACCAGCTCAGGACTCGCCCAATTCATGTACTTGTCTGCGTTTAATCTCTGTGTTGACCAGCGTTGCTGCTGTTTCTTTTCAGAAATGTTTCTTTGAATCATTTTATCATCTATCCCACCTCCTCCTCATCACCTTCATCTCCCTCATCATCCTCACCTCCTGTGTAAACAGCTCCCTGTGTCCTCCAGCAGATCTAAGGCTGCCTCAGTATGACTCACAAGTAAAGACTATATACATAGCAAAGGGAGAAAATGTAAATACAGAAACTTAATTTGAAGAGTCCTGTCTTGTTACACACTGAATGGGCTGCTGTGTTGCTGTTCTGTTATCCAACACGGCGATTATTTATTAAAGACTTGCGCTGTTAGCTTAAAATCAGCCTTTCGTGTGTTCATGGTAGGAGATGAAAGGGATGCAACTGTCCAGGCAACATGTCTGACATCTCAGTGGTCTAACATATACCAAACACATCTACTAAAGGTGTTTGTGTATGTGTGTGTGTGCGTGCGTGCGTGCGTGCGTGCGTGCGTGCGTGCGTGTGTGTGTGTGTGCTTGTGTGTGCGTGCGTGCATGTGTGTGCGTGTGTGTACTGCAGTAGCTTGGTGGATGACTCATCTCTGCGTTTCTATTTGAGGCGCATCAACCCCTGGAGTCACACTGCTGTCTGTGCGTGCCCGTGTGTGCGTGTATGTACTACATCTGTATCCATGACAACCAAATTACAGTCAGTCAGTCACCCCGTCACTCGTCCCAAGACTAAGCTGTCAAAAAAGAAGGACATAGAGGTACCTACTACTCACACACGAGCAGAGTTAACCAAAGCTATCCAGCACATGGCGCAAAGCAGGAGTCAGAGCTGCCGTTGCATTCACTGTCAAGTAAAAATCTCTCCCTCACCACCTCATCAGGACTGTCGACGACTAGATTTAAAGACTCCAACCTGGTCCACTCAGCTTTATGACCTAAGCCATGTGCCTCAGCATTAGTGCCCTTAAACATACGCCTACCAGTGATGATGTAAAATGAAGATGACTCACAAGTGTTCAGAAACGTATTGCTTTTGTTAAAGCACAAGTCTGCAACGACACCCAGACACTTGTAATATATTAATATACGCTTTTCTTCCCCAGCATGCTAGCAGCTTGACATAGGAATAGCAATGATGGTCAGTTCTCCACATGTACAATTACCACCATTTACTACCTTTAGTCCAAACCATCATAGTCTATCATGTGTGCTGATCCCCTCACCTTTCCTCTTGCACCACCATGACACTGGCATTTCTGCTTTTGACTGGAGCCATTTGACTACCATTCAGATTATATGCATTAATAAATTCTTCTGGATGCAGAAGTAGGGATGAGCAACGAATGAGAAATGAAATGAGTGTGTCTGTAAAAAATAATCAATCAATAAGTGTAAACTGTTCAATTAATCAAGGTTTTGATTTGAGCTCATATTGGCCAGCGCTACACTGAGGTTACATACCACTAGCTAAGCAAACTAAGCAAGAACATTTCAAGAAAACTACTTTTCATCCTTTCAAAGATTATCTCTCATCCCAAACTACTCTCAAATGACTGCACATTCTCAATGTTGCATCTTTTGCACATTAATCATTTAAATGCTGTGGCTGCCTTTGGATTTGCAGGTGGCTCCTGTGACAGTACCATCAGATCGTCAGTTCACTTTCGATTGCTTTCGTTCTCATCCACAATGTTAATGTGCAAAACTAAGATGGTAAAAAACAAAATAAGAGCTTCGAGTTTAATAAATTAGCTTTACGGTTGTTCGTGCATCGTTAGCACAAGGCTACAAAAGCCAAAGGACGGTTTGGAAGGTCTGCATCTTATAATCATCTGTCTACAGAGTAGTCCCATCACAGCCCAGTAAAACACCTGCATCACAACCCACAAACTGTTTAGCTTTGCTTTAAAAAAAAAGAAGAGGCACTGTGCACTTTAACTGCCATCAGCACTCGAGTCAAACATGTAATTGTGCCACTTTTAGCATTACAGTGTGGCAGGATGACTGTGTGTGTAAAATATGTTTTTGTTCTTTTAGATGTCTCAAAAAAGCAGATAAGGATAACGTATGCATACTTTAAACAACACCATAAAAGTATATTGAATAGAGAACAAAACACTGCTGACCTGGCCAAGAATGTCCCCCCCCTCCCTGAAACACCACAGTGATCCCAAAGAGGATCGTCCTGTGTCATCCCCAATGTCGAGCGTCATAACTTGTTCCACTTCCCACCCTCTTTTATCAATATTTCCACCCATTCAGCTTTTCATTAAAAGCTATATTTGTCTTTTCTTTTTTTCCTTATAATTATTAATATCAGCAGTAGTAGAACTAGAAAGCAGTAGTAGTGATGGTTGTGATCCTGGTATTATTATAATTACATTATTATAATTACAGTGTTTTTACACAGCTGTTTAAGGGCTGTTAACAGTTACGTATTTATTTGTATTAAATGACAACTGAATAAAATATTTAAATTCAATTAACTGAGAAGACCATGCACTTTCAGTATACTTGTTCACTATAGTACCTATCATGTTAGCAACATTAGCATGTTAGCAAAAGTAGCTTTGATAGAAGCTAATTAATAGACATCTTAGGTGATATTTACCATTGCTTAGTATTCATGCAATGAATGAATGGATGGGTCTCATGGTAATTTTATATGATTCACACTGACTGAGCAGGTTCCATAAGGGGCAAGGTGTCGATTGACTGGGGAAGGTTTGTGCAGCTCAGAAAGAAAGAGGCTAACTGAGCAAAGCATTCTTTGTGAATAGTATTTCCCTGTAGAAAATGATCAGGTTGACGTGTTTTGATCTGTGCAGATGATAATAATCATTACAATATCTGTGTAACAAAGGCAAAAACCAACATGATGTAATTAGAAAACCAAAGTAATGTAATTATACACTGTACTGTGACACATGGATATTATCACAGTCATACTAAACGAGGATGAAAGCACCCCTCCTAGGTCTGTTTTGCTGGCATAAACACAGTATTGTTTTGTATATTTAACACACAGTATATTGTTGTGCAGATGGATGAAACACAGCATAACAGACTGTAACTGGATCTAACTATGCAACAGCAAGTATACAAGTCAGTAAAAGTAACTGCAGACACACCAACACACACGCATAACTACAAACATGCTGCCCAGTGTGGCACAAGCTCTTAAACCAACACAGCTCTATAAAATAAGCTGAAGTCTTGCAGGGCTGTCAGCTTTGACCTCGCCAAATCTAAATTTTGAGAAAACACTGTAGATATAGCACAGAACGGGCATCAGAGGTCTTTGCACAGACACTGTCTGTCACAGGAGTAAGTCACACGCACTTAGCGCTGTCGGGCAGCTGGAGTAAAGCTACCTACAGTATGATGACATGACTGCTTTTGATACTGACAGCTTAGATGAGCCAAACATCTGCTAGAAAGTGCTGCTGAAGCATCAAGCCTTTTAGTCGTACTCACAGTGTTTACCCAGCACTCAGCACCTTATTGAGCCAGCGCTCAGTATAATTGACCTGAGCTCAAAGCGCAACAACAAACTCACACGGCACAGTAACCCAACCACAAGAAAAAGGCCAAAGTTTGCATTGCTCATATGGATTCATCTGGGAGCTCAGAACTTTTGACACCTTAAATACAGACACTGTGGGAACAAAACGAATCCAGCCTCAGCAATAAGAACATTCACCAGTCCAAACAGGGCCGTTTTATGCTTCCAGGATTCAGGACCACCGATATGTTAACTGATTACATAGCATGCTGTTGGAGGAAGACTTACCTGAGGGGTGCGATGAATTCATGAAGGCTGAACCTGGACTTCTTTCCCCTGCCCCTCCACTGGGTGTGTCTGTGTCTGTGGGGGTTAAAGCGGGTCCTCTGAGTCGGCCATGTGTAGAAGGACAGACGGATGATTCAGACCTTCTTCTTAACGTGGGCCTTTCTGCAAAACACAAAATTGCATTTTTCAGCATTCACACTCAAATCAGCCGACACCTCAACCAGACAGCTACAGTCCAGTCAGTGTAGCAGACGAACCTGGACTGCAGGTTGATTAGATCCTGCTCGACAGTGAACTGCAAAGATTAGCATGTTTAACGTCATGCTTAGCTTCTGTTTGTACCAACTACTGTCTGCCAGAGGTCGAGCCAGAGCCATAGTATAGTTCTTTATTTCACTGCTTTTCACAGACGCGTCCAAAAGCCTGAAAACGCCTGTGACAATGTTCCTACTAGGCACATGTTTGGAAATGTAAAGAAAGTATTTCATTCAAAACAATAATGCCAGCGTAAACATTTTAGTGTTGAGGTAAATGTCTGAAATCTCCCTATTTGTCAGCCTTTTATAGCACTTGCTCACGTCCAGTAATCCAGGTTATTGCAGCTGATGGTGATGTCTGTAAAGCTTCAACAGGCCCCGTTAATGTTCAGTAGGGTTTAGGCAGGGCTGGGCAGCTGTTCAAAAAACGAATCAAAGTGACATTCAGAACATTTCAACAACGTGATTTTACCCATGTTGATATTTGTTTTTTGTTATTTCAGTTATTATGTACTGTCCCCTTTAAAAAAAATACTAGAGAGCGTACTGCCACTTGACTCTGCCCTGTTTGAAAAACTCAAACACTGAGCCGACAGCACAACTCAAGCAGTTTGTGTGTGTGTGTGTGTGTGTGTGTGTGTGTGTGTGTGTGTGTGTGTGTGTGTGTGTGTGTGTG
>VURO01021316.1:0-12247 GCA_015108175.1 Pelvicachromis taeniatus
TAGCTGCCTTGTTCTAACATGCCAGAGGCTGTTCACCTTGGAGACCTGCTGCAGATATGGGTACAGGGCCAGCGAGAGCCAGCTTGCTAATCTAGTCTCTTTTTCGCGCTAATTCGTACGGCACTACTTTGGGTGGCAGACGGACATGTGACCAACATATCACTCTTTTCCGTGTCTGATCACATGCCTTTCTGCCAGGCAAAATGGCGGAACAAACCAAAACAAATCCTCTTACGATGTCACAAAAATCATGAAAAAGCCTTAGAAAAGCCGCACCGGACAACAAGCCGCAGGGTTCAAAGCTCGTGCAAAAAGTAGCGGCTTATAGTCCAGAAATTACGGTACTATAATGATCGTATGTTCACTATCACCTCCTCAATGGGTGTAGTCAATCTGAACATAAACTCTGCATGAACATTGTCACGCATGCAAAAATTATTAACATGTATATGTTTTTAAAAAATATTTATTTCTAAATCCAAATTCTTTAGATTTTCTTTGCTGTTATCTTCATTTCATAATGAATGGGAGGGATTATGAAGATGTCTGTGAAGACAACATAAACGTCTGATTGTATTTCTTTCACGTTTCACATTCAACAACATACGTGACTTAACTGTCACCAAAATTTGTATCTGAGATGGAATTTTTCATGAAATCACTGCTAAATACAGAATGAAGACAAAAACCCGCCCCGAAGGATAATTTTCCATCATTTTTTTTCTTTACGGTCACATTTTGACGACTTTATGAAAAGATCATACTTTTGACAACACATGCTAGAAAACCCCATTTTCATTTTATGTTGCTAGAAGGATGAGTAAGAAAAAAAACAAGAATTGAGGCATCTCACAATTTTACAGCCTTTACTGTAAAGCTAACATGTTTTGCACTGTGAGCCAGTGTAGCTATTACGCATTTTGCTGTGCTACTGGTCTGTCATGTTCCCGCCCGTGACAGCAAGTGAACTGTGACCCTTTTGACGACATGTGACGTTCTTGTGATCTGCTGTGGCCTTTTCCTACCTAATGCAAATGTTGCAATGTTGTGCTGAGGTAGCGTGTTTTTTTTTGTTGGTTTTTTTTTGTCCCTCCCTTTTTTCCATCGCATGTACTTCCTGCAGAGTGTCCTCTCCGTGCATGATAAATTGTGAAGTGCTTTAATCCTGATGTTGTAGCTGTGGGTCAGTTACTCAAGCAGCTATTTCCTGTCTGTACTGGAGCCTTTTGTTTCGATCTGTTTTTCGCCAGGAGCTGACGTCCTTTTTGTAATAAAAGTGATCACAGTGCACAACTGCCTTTTTGTGTGTTTTATTTCATCGGGTTCATTTTCTGGCCAGAAAAGGTGTCAGGTGTTAAGAACAGACAAAATAAATTACAAATAAAAATGGGTGAGGTAACCATTCGTCCAACCTTTCCTGCCCTTTCAAAGGCAGGCAAACGTGCTGGAGGCCAAACACATTCTTTTCCCTGTTTTATCAGCAGCTGGCAGTGGTAGCCGGCAGGTGTCTCGAATGGTTTTCTGTGAACCCAGACACTTTGTCTCACTACACGCACACTCTCTCTCTCTCACACACACACACAGACAGAGTAGTCTCCAGCCTCCAGGCGCAGGCTGCTCTTTGAGCTGAGACCCTCCAGAATGCCTCACAGAATAACAATCTTCCCTCTGACACCAACACTGAATATGTTGATATGCAATCATCTGCTGCAAACCACCTTGAAAAACCTGCATCATTCCTCACACTGAAGCAAGCCATGGACAGATTCGGGTGTGATTTTGTTTGCAAGTAAATATAACTTATACATCTGTTGTGTTTGTTATTAATTCTGCTGATATGACACATCCACAGTCTTTTTTTCTTTTTTCTTTTTAAGGGAGGGCAGCAGAGCTGAAGCGGATCAGAATTTTAAACGGGAGCTGATCGCACTGAGCTGAAATGTGCAGTCTGTGCTTTTTGAATAATTATGTAAGAGACAACCTACGTCTTTATTGTAACCTTTTCACAGTTTGCTTGTGTTGTACATAACAGTGCGATGCATGCCACCTTTGGCAGCTGCTAACGAGAAGGCAAAACTAAGCATGCATCCTTTGCTCAGACAACACTTCTCTTGTACAATGGATGTTGGAAAGAGAGGGAAGTCAGTTTGTTATACAAGAAGCTCGAAGAAGTGAAGATTACATGGCTGTAGGAAACAGAGCTATAAGAGCCATCATTGGTAAATTACTGAGTCTTGCCTTCTACCAGAGATATTAGTCTTTTTAAAACCTCTGCTTATCCCAAGACAGTTATTAGCATCGCCCAAGTGCTTTGACATTTTGATCATTTCGAACCATAGCCAAAATAGAAACATATTATTTTGGAATGAAAGCCTTCATTTTCCATCTCTGAAATCTCATTAGCTCATACCAAACAAAGATTAAAATCAAATCGAAGCACACCCATACACAGCAAGTGGGAGCAGTGGCAGGGAACATGAGCCATTATGGATCAATATTACAGTCACGCTTTATGCAACATGACTTATATTAAAGAAAGCCACTGATAATTGAATTATTTTAATTCTCTGCTTTGCACGCTCAGACGCCTTATGCTGAATTCATTCCCTCCCCAAACGCCCCATTTCACTATTCAGCCTCCAGTTAATTTAATGGTCTCTAAACAGGTTGGAAGGAATTGTTCCCATGTGAATGGAAGTAGCGGTGCAAGAGGACATAAGGCCATGGAGGAGTAATACTGCATAATTGATTTTGCTGTGATTCCTTTTCTTTTCAAGAGCTTGTGACCTTTACAATAGCCTGTCGCCTATCTCGTTGACAAATAGTGTGTGAGATCAGGGAGCACTGATGGCAAGAGGATCAATTTCAGGCACGTATTAGCCTCTTATGTCAGCCTGATGAAACTGAATTGTCAACTTGTCACTCTTTAATATATCATCAGCTATTCTGCATAAAGCTAACCAATGAAAGCGATCATTAGTTACAGCGCCGAATAAAAGAAACACGGCAAAGGGAACAAAAGCACTAAAAACCATTGCGTTACATGGGTCCAGGGTATAATTTTTTTTTGATTACTTTTAATTTTACTTCTACATTTCACCTTTAAAAACTATTTACATTGCCTTGTTTGGTGTCATTCTTTTCAGCACAACCTCACATGTTTAAATTGACTGTTACTTTTTCATTTTAACATACTGTATTAACACAATTGATCTAAAATCAGAAAGAAATCACTGTAAAAACCACAAAGATATTTAACAAAACCTTTTCATAACTTGAAAAGCATATATAAATTGTACATTTTAAAAACCTATGCACAAGTTTTGCAAACAGCAAAGTTAAATGCAGCTGTTTATCTAAAAATGCAGCCATGGTATTTTTTTTTTTTTTAAATAAATATTTCAAACCATTTACAGAACAATCAGATGCTCTGCATCAAATAAGATGGCACACAAATTGTGCCACTCCGAAAAATCATTTCTGTCCACTATAAAATAAAGGAGCACCTCACAAACCTGACACCTGCAGGCCTGACAGCAGGAGGCGTATCACACCTCCTGTTTTCTACCTGGAGATGGCGTTTACACTGCAGTCTGCCTTTGGTGGCTTTTTCTCATCGTTGTGACACACAAAACAAAACTATTGACACACTAACTACCCAAGACAACACACTAAACATCACAAATCTCTCTCTCTTTCTTTCGCTCGCTCTCGCTCACCACCTTCACTCCTAAAACTTCTCCCTCTTCCTAAACAACCAAATGAAACATGTTGCCGGATAATTCTTTGATTGGTGGACATTTTTCCACCAATGAGAAACGGGTGTTTTTTCTTTTCTGTTTTTTCTTTGGTTGCAAGCGGAGACTGCTTTATTTATTTATTTTACTTAAAATAAAAATGGATATTTGGACCAGAGGGTGGAGTCTGAAGGATAAGTTCACCCAACAAATCAGAAGCTCACAGAATTACTTTTAGCAGCAATAAACTGAAGTCATCATTTTTTGTAGGAATGTATTAATCTTCTGCATTGTTATGGATAAACCTTGTTCCATTCGTCTTTACAACGTTGGTTCAGTTCATTGACGTTTCATTTATGCACAGCTCTCTTAACGTCCATGCTTTTCAGTCGGGTTAAGGTTAGGGTTTGACTCTGACTGGGTCATTACGACACCTTGATTCTTCTTTTCAGCCATTCTGTTGTAGATGTTTTTGATGTGTTTGGGATAACTGGCCAAGCTTTAGGTAATGGACAAATGGTCTCACATTTGACTCTAGCATACATTGGTACACTGAAGTTCATGGCTGATTACAAGGTGATCAACTCCTGTGGATTGTCTTTCTTTTGGACCCTTCCTCACGTGGCCATTGGGGGAACTGCAAGTTGGGGACCTGCTGGGATAAAACTTTTATTTTTATCCCAGCAGGTCCCCACTTGGTTTTTGATAAAATTGCCACTTGCTTGACTCTGACGTCCAGTGAATAAGCCTTTGAGCAATAGCTTTCTCATCGAAATATACTGCCTGTTTGTTCCCTCTGTGAGACTCTTCACCTGAAAAAGAAAAGGGGCAGAGGTTAGCAGTTACGTAGCATTAACAAGAGGTTAAAGTGGGCCGGGTCGATCTGTAAAGATGCTTTTGGTGCAGAGGTCTATGGTTGTGAGCATGAGATTTCGACATTTATCAAGCGTTACAGAAAAGGAGCGAGTGTAAAGGGAGTCTTTTTTTTTTTTGAGCAGCAGATCATTTTAAATGCAACGTTTCTATCACCTAAACCAATATCAGCAAATACAAACTGTTTGTGTGCGTTTTGTCACAGAGTCTATCTGCTAGCTAGAGGTACAGCCGCTGTATTTCCAGGGGAGAGAAAAAATGAGCAATAACTTCACTCAGCGATGGAGAAAGATATAAGAAAGACAGGACAGGAGGGGAAAAAGAAAGGTTATACAAAAGGAAGGATTCCTCAGTGAAGTTTGATAAAATGGACATTCAAAGTTTACATGTAATGCCCTTAATTTTTTAATGAATATTAGATCCGAATATGAAGTCACATTTTTGATATTGTGAAAGATCCTGCATAACCATTAGCACACTGTGTACTTGCATGCCCATACTCTTTAGTATAAGTTTAGTGCAGGATACTGGTGCCCTATGGATGAGGTGTCCATGGCCAGAATTGGGTTACATCAAGTGTAGTGCAGATGAATTTGGATTTAAGCTGATGATGCTGAATTCAACCTTTATACCAACCACATACGGTATTATACAGAGAGACAGTATTAACACTATAATACCAGTGTAGTGAATGGAAATCATCCAAGATAGCCTGTGAAACTTCTGCTTACATGTTGTTGAATTCAGTTGTGTAAATAAATCCATAAAGATCAGCAAACCTCAGCGTGTCAACAACAGCAGCAGCTGATTACAGCCTGTACACAAAGGAAATTTATTGAAGCTCTCCATAGAAATGTTTGATATTAAATTAATATTAAATTATTATCCCAGGTGTGAATATTGTACACATGTCATTTAAAATCACAAATTTCAACTGTAACATATTACTAGAGAAATGGCATAAAAGTTATGAGGATTCATTGTGTAGAAAACACAAATCTTATAAAACTGTTTTTAATCTTCCAATAACATCAAATATGTTTCGAAAAAATCTCCAATCATGGCTGCATTTTAAGCGGTGGTTCTATTATTCAAGGATAGCTGATCTCCTCAGGCGGGTCATTTTGAGCCTCGGGGCCCTGATTGATGAAGCACTGTTACTCCTGGTCACTCTGGGCCAGCCTGGGGGCACCTATCAGGTGATGTCAAGCTATGAGAGAGCTCACATAACCTTCAGAGCACCATAATATAGGCCATAATAAGCTTTTAAGGATAAAATTTGAAAAGCACTGACAGACTGTGTGCGATGCAGAGATGTGATTCCATCTCCCACGTCTTTGGTAAAAGTCTGGAGCTGGTTTGTCAGTTACATGTCAGCTGCAATCTGCTTCCCTCCTCAAAGTACATCAGAGCAAGACAGCTGTTCAGGAACACACATCACATCAACTACCAGCCCTCACTCCCACTGAGCCCTTTTCTGCACACATTTCAAGAGTTTTGCTAACAGGGAGCTGCGTGCAATGGTATTTTTCACCACTATGACTGACTGTTGATGTCTAAGAGCTGCCCAGTGTAATGACAGTCATTACCAAAGACCATGGGAGAGCTTCACAAGGGCAGCTGGGAATATAAATGCTTCTACTGGCTGTTGTACAAAACAATTTACATAAATTCCACTTGCACATAATGGCTCATAAGCGTGGAGACCTTTGTAGGACACATGAACAGTGAATGCAAAGCAGAAACAACTTTCAGAAATAACTTTGTAACTGGAATTAGAAAATAAATGTTTCTTGTTCCAGTCATTTTAGGATTGTTCATGCAAGAGCTCACAGGAGACCGATTAAAACTGTCAAAGCGTCAAAGAAAATTAGCCCAGGAGTCCCAAGAGTCATCATCCAAAAGAAGTTCATTTTTCACAGTGCAAATTCGTCTCCCATTAAACTCATTGTTAATTAGGCTTGCACTATCAATTTTATAGTCACCAGTCCAATGTGAGAGTTGACAAATATCCCCATAACAAATGCATATGTCACAAGTAGAACTTGGGAGTTTTGCTCCTAATGCTAGTGCTGAGCAGCTAGCTTGATTAGCAAGGTGTATCCGAAATGTACGTGGTACTGAACGGGGTGCTATATTGGACTTGAGACCAACAGGTTTAAAACCAAATGTACTTCATGGCAATAATGAACATGTACTTTCAATTAAAAACTTAACAAGATCAAATAGTAGCCACCATGCCCTTTATTCCACATAACTTTAAGCCTTAATCTTTTCAGCAAATCATTAGCCTCCATCTCAGCCTGTTCTATCGTCATCCACTGTTACGTCAACCTTCTACATGTCCTCATTTAGTACATTTATGAATATTCTCTGTGGTCGTCATTCATTTTTTCACCTCTCGTACATCGTCTGTAGTTTGACCCCAGCTATTTAAACTCATCTGCCTTCACTATCTCTACTCCTTGCCTCTTTAGTGTTACACAGAGCTCACTTTAACTGTTAGTACATTTCCATCTCTATACTTAACCCCCCCTAACCTGCTGCACGTCCTTTCTATTAATATCTCTCTGATGTGCAAATTAATATGTCATTTTCTCCTTCCTTAGTGTCCAGTCTCAGATGCAACTCACTATGGAGCATTTAATGTCCTATAGTGTATCTACGTTTAAAGTCCCTACTCCCAACTCCACACTCCAGGGCTCAGCCAATCTGGTGTGGAAATCCTCCGTGTTTGGGTTAAATCTTAATTCAATTTAAATTCCATCCATCCATTCGCAGCCGCTTATCCTTTTCAGGGTCGCCGGGGGCGCTGGAGCCTATCCGAGTTGTCTTGGGGCGAGAGGCGGGGTACACCCTGGACAGGTCGCCAGTCTGTTGCAGGGCTAACACACATAGCCCTGCAACAGACTGGCGCACTCACAGTCACTCCCACATTCACACCTATGGGCAATTTAGAGTTTTCAATTAACCTATCCCCACAAACTGCATGTCTTTGGACAGTGGGAGGAAGCCGGAGTACCCGGGGAGAACCCACGCAAACACGGGGAGAACATGCAAACTCCACACAGAAAGACCCCAGCCTGATGGTGGAATTTAAATTTAAATTTAAATTCTATATATTATATAAATAATTTTCAGGATATTCATTTCTGCTGTAAAGTTTGGTATTTTATCATGGGAGTCTATGGAAAGTTTTGGAGCCAGCCTAAAGTGTCCATTTGAAGAAATGCAGTTATTGACACCTCCACATTCTTTACTGAATGTAGTTTTCATTTCCAAAATATGTTGATCTGTCCGGTTCTTGTTAAAATCAAATCAATATTATGGTGGCTATGTAGATGGAGGAGGGTACTCCAGAACAAAGGTCAATGAAGATAAACTGTTGTGCGTTCTGTTGAAGTGTCCTTGAGTGCAACATTGAGCTTCTATCTGCTTGATATAGGTCATCATGGATAAGAGCAGATGAAGTGCTCTTACAGTAATTGCTTCAATATTATATTTGTCCATATAGTACACCTCCAGGGACGCACGTTCACTGCCAGGCACGTCACTCTGACATCATTTATCACAAATCTTGACATAAAAATTAAAAAAATAAAACCTGAAAAATTACATTTTCACATACTTATGGAGCCTTTTCTTTCCTACCTGACTAGTAGGTGTTTAACTTTAGGTTAGCTCACCAAGTAGCCTCTCAAAACAGTTTTTGCTCCTATGTAACTTGTAATACATTAAATTCTAGTTGCATTTTGTAGAGAAGGAGCCATTAATATTACAAAACTTTCAGCTCTCATTTATTTGGTGGTTTTAAAATGACAAGTCATCTTGATGTGATTAAATGATGAAGCTCATTAAAAGTCTGCCCACTGCTTCTTCTGCAGACTCAGTGTGAAACACTAATGAAACAACTTTTTCCTTCAGCTTATTGATCTGTTGACTTCTGCAGGAATAAAGCTTTAACATAAAGTATTACCAGAAACCTGCATCCTTTTCTTTTGGGGAAAAAAAGTATATAATGTACCAGTAATTCTTAACCTCTTTCAGAGCATGATCCCCTTTAGGGATGAAAAATATTTTGTAACAATTAGTCTTTGGACTCTAAGATGCGCTCTATGCTGAATTTTACTTTCCTTTAAAAAAAAAAAAAGTAGACAAGCTTTCTCACTTTCACTTTAAAGTGAATGTCACCTTGACATGCTACTGGGAATTATCACTGAGAGATTGGTATGCTGTATCAGTTTCTCTATTTTGCTTGCATTTATAGTGTCGCATTTTAATGTGTTTAACAATTATCACGTTTTAATCCACTAATTGCACTAATTGTCTTTTATTTTTTGAGTTTTTTGTTATAGTATTTTTTTTTTTTACCAGCAGAGCTGACCAAAACTATCTACAATTATTATAATTTCAGTGCATGTCTGATCTCCCTTACCTCCTAATCAGTATTCAGAAACAGTGAACACATAAATAGCCCACTTGCTCTGCTGCCGCTGCAGGGTGAGGGTGAACTGTTGGCCCACGGCTGCTGGCTTCTGGTTGCTGGTTCACCAGTATAGAGATGACCCTTTGCCTACCATTACGCATCCATGCTGAAGAATTATTTCCACCGGCTCAGCAGCCACAGTGTTCTCTAACTTGTCTGAAGACAACAGTTGGCTAGCTTTGTTAGATAACAACCACAAAGGACCACTCCAGCACATTGCTGCCGTACAGAAATGAAACAAAGCCAAACTGTTGCACAACCACAAAGGGAAAAAGGGATTAAGCTGTGCATACTAACATTTCTGATGTTCTTCTATTCTCACAGGTGTAAGCGAAAGATTGCTGCTCTAAATGAATGTTAGCTGTGTGTGTGGAAGTGTTTCCTTCCAAGAACATTTTCTGATGTTGTCACATTTTTCTTGAATGTTCTGTTTAACAGTTGTCAGTTACTGTTGAGTAACTTTTAATGTTTGTTTCTTGTTTGTTGTCAGAGTATGATTTATTGTGTCTTGAGATAATGTGATAAGTCTTGTTAGGTGTCTTTTCACATATCATTGTGTGTGTACGTGCCATGATCGTGCTGGAAGTGGAGGACCAGCTCTGAAATGTCGACAAGACCACCAGCGTGGATGATGATGTAGATGTAGTTGTACACACAGGGAATTGGTGGTTTTCAATTTGGTCAAATTGATTTCTGTTGCATTTACTAATAGTCTGCAAACCAATCTGCCCCCAAATCAAACCATCTTTCCTTGTGTCACCAAAACAGCTCTGACCAGTCAGGACATGAACAGGTCTCTGCAGATGTCCCGCGGTGCCTCGCACCAGGACACTGGAAAAATATAAACAATTTGGGCATAGAGGAGGGTTTTTTTCAACAAATCTGATCAAGGACAAAGATGTACACAGATCTAGGCAAACTGCACAGACCCTGAATGTATGCACTGAGAGACTGCAGTCCTTCTTGCCAGGGGTGGCACAACTGATTATTAGGCTTAGGGGGCAATTACTTTTTCACAAAGGTCAGGATAGCTTTTTTTCCCCCTCACCAAATGAAATAATCATTTAAAAGCTGCACTTTGTATCTATGTATAGGTCATCTTTGTCTAATATTAAAATCTATTTAATTATTTGAAATGTGTGACAAAAATACAAAAAAAAGGAATCAGGACGGAGGCAAATACTTAGTAACTTAATTTGATGGCACATTTTTTTTTAATAAAGAAAAGCAAGTGCCTATTTTTTATTGATTGTAAGACATTCTCTTTTGCAAAAAAGGAAATCATGCTATTAATGAATCATGTCTGACTTCAGTGCACCTCATCTGAAAGTGTCTGTGCTCTTTGGACATGACAAAAACATTTTTGTGGCTTCATGGCACGCCTTAAAAATCCCCTAGTTAAAGTAAACTTTAGATGATGAACACGTGTCCGTATAATGTGCACTTACAGTGATTCATCCTTCACAAAGTCATGAATTCCCTCCTCGTGGGTGTTTACGTTTCATAAACACGTTCTGTATCAGTGCCCTGTTGTATGCAACCGTGTCGCATGGGTCATCCATTGCTTTTGCTCGAGGCCCTACTATCTCTAGTCTGGCTAGCTGAAGAGTCCTGATAAGGGAGATAAGTTATCTAATGATAACTAGAGCCTCCTACGTATCGCCTAAGAGCCCCCACACACCTCATTTATGTAAAACCTTGGTAGGAGAGCACGTGGGCCTTTTAAAATCTCCAAATGTGTCTGTGTCCACCCATTTTGATATAATCCACAACCATTTAACTGTTATTTCAATAATCACTGTAAATTCTTTGCATTTTCAAAGACTGGGTCTAATCCTGTCTGTTGTGAAATGGTGTCTTAATGTGGGTGTTATGGTAAAAAACAGTGGGCAACATCTGACAGACACAGGCTGCATGGCTATTGAAACCATAGCAACACCAGTCAAACTGGGGCTTCGCTAGTCGCACTTAGAAAACATCAGACGTATTTTGGAAATCACAGGGGGCCCATGCACACATGTTTGGCGCCTGCAGTCCCACAGTCTTCTGACTTTTCGTCCTCCTCCGTCAGCCTTTTTTGTTAATATCCCCGGCTCCACCATTTCTCCTCTTCCTCATCCCCCCTCTCTGTTTTGCTGTCGCTATAATCTCTGTCCATCTTTCTCCCTCCCTCCTCTCTCACAGGCCCCTCATTTATCCATCCATGTCTCCTTGCCTTTCCGCCTTCATCTATCTGTCCATCTCGCTCGCCCCTCTGTGTTCATTTTTTACCTGCCTTGGCTGAAATGTGCTTGGTCATTTTCTGTCTTTTTCAATGTCTCCTGTTCTTTTATCTTGTTTAATAACCTTGTGCCAAAATGTTATGTGTCTGAGAGGCTGCCAGAAACCCAGATGACCTAACTTGACTTGTCTCAGCTTTTCTGTCTTCAACCTATCTTTCTCCTTATGTCCTTATATCTCTTTGGTTCCTCTTTATTAAGTCCCCCCTCATCTTTACAATGCTAACTTTGCCTGCTTTGTTCACCTTCCCATCATGCGTCTTTCACCCTTTTATCTCACCATTATTTATGTCTGTATTCACCCCACTTATACTCAATATCCTTTATCTGTCTTTTCTACTGACTCCTTACTCTCGTCCACAGTCCTTACTCTTTCCTGTTCTTAACTGTCTGGATTTCTCTCTGTCCCTCACAGTCTTTCTCTTTGCGTCCTCACCTCCATCCATCCACCTGTAGCAGTATGTTCAGCTTAGTGTTCCTGGCATCCATCATGTCGATCTCGCTGTGGGAGAGGACGTTTGCGCCGCAACCCAGCATGAGCTCGGCCACCTCCCCGTGGCCGTGCGGAGCCTCCCAGTGCGGTGCCGTCGTTTTCGGCATGTCTTCGGTGTTGATACTCTGACGCAGTTCTGTACAGAGGCACACAGTGCACTCTGGCGGTAAGAAAAGGAAAAACACAACAGAGGGAAGAAGAAGAATAAAGAGAACACGAGAACAACTTTCTGTAGATGAGCGCATATAAAGACGAGTGGTTTCCGCACAGGGTGACGTTGCTTAAAAAAAAAAAAAAAGCAAGATGGTTAGAGAAGATTACATTTATTTATTATTTTTAAAATTTGTTGTTTTTTTTTTGTCATGTCCAAAAGGTCTGA
>VURO01021317.1:8260-21424 GCA_015108175.1 Pelvicachromis taeniatus
ATTCCTTAAGTGAGGTGACGTTATATGCTTGAATGATTCATAGGTCAGTGTTAAGTGTTTAAAAAAAACTTGGTTGAAAATAGTCAGGTACAAGGACTGGACGAAAGATGAGTGAAAAAGTAGCCAATGTGCAAAGACAGTCTTTAAAAGGCATTCGGAAAGACTTGTGAAGTTATTGCCTAAGACTTCTGCATAGTAGTGTACAAATAAAAACATCTACATTAAAGTGTCAGTCTTTTAGTATCGTTTGTCATGGTGATCTGTAAAACAGTCTACATTATTATAACACTGAAAAAAAAAAAAAGGATACCAGTCTATATCAGTCTCCTTCCTACCTCCACCCCCCGCACGTGCATAGACTCAGACAGACCCCAGGCACTTTAAAGGATGTGTAACCACCAAACATTTAAAGGTAATTGGACCATCGACCAGTGCTGTGTCGGAGCCACGAGTCATTTACTGTTACAACAAACCCTTCTTGAAACACACATCAATGTGAACACAAACCCCGTGTACTGTATGTGGATGCACAATCAAACAGCATGCAGGTATCCTCTAGCCTAAATAGCATCTTACAATGACTAAGGGGTGCTTTGAGATTTCATGTATCTCTTATTTTCTCTCCCTGTGGCAAACACATCAAAGCACACTGTGAAACAAACTGTGGCTTCTGGCCTGATTGTTACATACATGACTCGTAGCAATTCAAAACGCAATCGATAGCAGGTGACATTTTGAAGCCATGGAGGTGGGAAAAGTGTACACAGCGCTGACAGACACTAGCGACTGCAACAAAATCAATATGCGTAGGAAGTTGTAAAAGTAAAACAGAGATGTATGAATAAATGTTGTCAAAATTCTGCTCTACACCTTACCTCAAATTACTGCTGGTAGACATAAGAGCAACTCCCCATGAAATTAGACCAGGGCAATTGCTGTATTAGCTGCTGCTGCACTTCCTCCCACCTTATATGATGAGCTCCACCGGTGGAGAGACAGAGAGAGAGATTTGATTTTGGACTTTCTAATGCAGTGCAATAATGGACTCTTGGTGTAGACTACTCTTAGCTATTAGTAGTTTATCTGCTTCATCTTCAGCAGCAGAAATACTATAGGGCTTTCCTCCATGATCATACGGGACTCCCTCTTTTCTTGTTTCCCGTGTTAACTGGATTTCACCTGCCCAACAGTAGTGTGCTGCGTTCAGCATCTGTTGTGCTATAACATTCCCTCTGTTGACTCCACTCTACGGTCATATGTTTGCCATTGCTACAAAGAGAAAGCAGTCAGACATGCGCACAGTCAACTTGAAGGGCAGTTTCACTAATCCTGTCTTCCTCCCTGTCCTCGAGTGACCCCTCTCTTACCACCACCCAAACCTCCGTCTCTCCCTTGCTAATGAGGAACATGTGTGTCAGTCTCCGAACAGCTTGAGCACCAAGCCTTCCTTCTGTCCTCTCCCCTCCCTCTGCCATATTTGCGCTTGCTGGTTGACATGTTTTAAGGAAGCAGCTAAAAGTCCAAGGTCCCCCCCCCCCCCTTTCTCTCTACCAGTTCAGTGGCAGACAGAGAAGGACCAGCTTGTTGCAGCAAGCAGTCCACTTGCACTAGTATGAAAGCTCTGCACCGCCAGCTGCCTACTCTCCACTTTATAGCGTGCGGGCTAATCCATCGGCCTCGAAAGTAGCTCCAAGCATAGCTCTAATCTATTCTATTCACTGCCTTGATTTATTTGGACAGTTTTATTCAAAAATGCTCCAGTGATGAGACTATTATAAAAATAAAACACTAATGCCTCATTATAATCACTCTTTGATAATAACACTCCTGCCTTCCTGGTGGTGGTAATAGTGATGGTAGGGCTAATTCACAGTAAGTACAGATTTTACATCCAAATTTGCTGTTTTAAACATCTAATGCACCATTTAAGGAATATCATCTCAGTTCATGTCTGTCCAGCTGTGCATCTGTCTGTGGGAACAGAAGCCCAGTTTGGGCACATTACTCTTTATTTTCACAGTATGTTTTGTAATTATTTTAAAAAAAAAATTAGTAACATAAAATAATAACATTACTCAAGTCAAAACTTATAAAGACACAACACTTATAAAGATACAACTTATTTTAATAATGACTTTTTAAAATTTTGATTTCTTAAATCACCCATGCTGAATTAAAGAGGTTTTAAAAGGAGCCACAAGATCAAATGAAATAAGTGAATGAACCTCTGCAATAGTGAATTAACCGTAAACGACTATATGTACACTTTAATGCACAATGAGCCTGCCTTTTCTGTCTCTCTCTCAGCTAACGCAGGGTGCTTGTTGCACCACTTACAGTAGGTCTGCAAAACCAGCTGCCTATTCTCTACCTCCATAGCCTGTGTGCTCCTCCACTCTAACATGAAAACTAGTTCCAAGTGTACAGCAACTCTCGTCTCCTCTCTTCTCTTCTCTTCTTTCACTCACTTGTGTTATTTTATTTTGCTGTTCAATGTTATTAAAATAAAATGATAAAATACAGCAAAGCGTGCCCCCATTCCAATCACTGCGTCTTTGAACACAAAAACTGCGACCTGAATGGCAACTAAAATGAAAAAGCCACTTTACTCTGTCCTGCCCTTCCACCAATTTCCCAAACAGAAGAGAATTTGAGGAACACAATTACAAGAACAAAAGCTATACTGATGGCAAATTGTTGATTAAGTGTGTCATGTAAAAGCTAATAATGTAAAAAGAAACAAGGTTTTTTATAAAGATATTTTTTTTTCAGCACAGTTGAATTCATTAGGTCTTCAGTCCACAGAAAAACATTAATGGAGATGTTGTTGTTTTCTTTGTTGTTGATAACATTTGTCAAAAGAGAGGTTGTAGCAATGCCCAGCAATTGCCTCTTGACTGCTTACCAATATTATTTACATAACAGCAAAGCCTAGCCTATATTTGTACATTCACAGTACACGTTGTATCACTTTAACTGGTCATCAATTAAATTAAATTAAACGGTCACAGCAAGTCAAATCTATATTGCAAGATATTTAAGTGACTTTGTCTGTGGCATAGTTGTTAGTGCCAGATGGGAGTATTACAGAAACTGCTGATCTACTGGGGGCTTTCCCACGCAACCATCTCTGTGGTTTAGAGCAATCCAAAAAAGAGAAAATATCCAGTGCAGTGAATGGCAGGAGAAAATGTCCTGTTGACATCAGCAGTTAAAGGAGAATGGCGAAACTACTTTACATTGATAAAAAGTCCAAAGTAAGTCACATAACCCACTTGTTACAACCAAAGTAGAAAAGGAAGCTCAAAAAGTCAAACTTCAAAGCAGATTAGCAATAGCAGCAGAAGAGCACACTAGGTGCCTTCCCTCACTACTTCAGTAGACTTCACACAGACTCACCAAAACTGAATAACAGAAGCTGAGCTGGACTGATGAGCCTCGATTTTTGCTGCAACGTTTTGATAGTAGGTTCAGAATTTGCCCTAAACATGAAAGTATGGATACACGCTGCTTTATATCATCCTGCTGGTGGTGGTATAATCTGGAGGATATTCTGTGTAAATCCTTTGGCCTCTTAGTACCAACTGAGGACATTGTTGCTGATTATGTCCACGCAACATCACAAACTAACAGCTACCTGCCTTGGAAGACATCTTTACCTCCTGCTGTTGAAAAAAAAAAAACCCACAGTATCCTGGAAGACCCATTATCTCTTTGAATCATTACCCTCAGGAAAATGTTACCAGTCCATTTAAACATGCACCAGCAAATTCATCAACAGTTTTACCCTAAAGCCATTACCATCCAGAACAATGAACTGAAGGACACCCTTATATACAAAACATGTAGCAATTACAATCCCAGGAGTAAATCACAATGCGAACTGAGGGACTTTTAATGTGCAATAATGGACTTTCTATAAATGCATACTGGGAAACTGTGATGTTTGTTGCGTGTGCAAAATGAACTGTTTACATTTATAGCTTAACTGATTTCTTATTTTTATATTCATTGAGTACAATCCTTGAGTGTAACTTAACGTCATTGTATGTTTCCTTAAAATGACAGTAAAGAATTTTGATCCTTGAATTTTATGACCACATACACATATACTTATAGCTGCTTCCAGCAGGATAACACAAAATGTTGCAAACCTCAATTTCATCTCAAACTTGTTACTTGAGCAACGACAATCATTTCACTGTACTAGATGATTTCACTAGGCCCTTCTGGACCTTTTTTTAAATTCTGAAATCATTGTAGAAATAGTACTGGCTTTTATGTGGTTGTACTGCAGAAACAGAGGATGATTGCAGCCTTTAGAATGACATTTTAAGGGTGTGCTGTTTCTTTTTTGGTTCCTCCTTTAGGGTAGGTGCTCTGGCTATACGAGATGAACCACGTGACGTAAGTGTGAGGTGATTCATCCAGATGGAAGTGAATGTTGACTAACTGAACGCACGACAACCACCATTTCAAACAAACTAGTGTACACAGTGATGCATTAGGTTTGAAAAATGGGGCAAAAAACAAAGAATTGAATAGAGAGGTAAGTTCGGGGTTCATCCAACCGTGCAAGTAGTTGCTCTGATTTATCTATACAAATCCACAGTGGACTATCATGTGTATTCAGCATTATAGTGGGAGTATCTGAGCAAAAAGAAAATATGCAACAAAAAAACAAGAAAAAACAGCATAACTATGCTTGAGTGTGAAAAACTGTGAATAAAAATTACTGTCATTTTTATACTAACAGTGATAAATAATGCAATTTTACACCTAAGATACAACACATTAGTGAGAACAAGGTTGGCAGAGCAAACTCAGCATTAACTGAAGTACATTTAATGTAATCATATACATATGTCACAGCAATTCAAGCTCTAAAAACATGTAGAGTATAGTTTGTTGTATAACTAGTGATTTTTTTAAAATTCCAAACAAATCATTACTAGACCTAAAAAAGTGTTGAAGAGACAGAAAATTAACTTATGAGTGCAGATTTTCCCTTACTGTGAAACTGACAAGGTTAAAAGCTTTCTATATGTTAATAAGCTCTTTATATACAGACATGTGAAGTTTGCATAATATAGAAAAAAGTTTTTAAAAAAAAAGGGGGGGGGGGGGTTGCTGTTCAGGCAACGCTCAAGTACAACATTTAACTATACATTTTATTCTCTCTTTTACATCAAACATATACTCACGTTCACACACAATCCACACTCGCATGCACACACAAACACACACACACAAATTCACTGAGCAGTCTCTGATCAATATAATGATGACAACAACAAGTCCTGTTCTGATTTCCCAGATGAGCCACAAGCTGTTTTACGGCTTGCTTGAATTGTTGGGAAGAAGTGTGTCTGTGTGTGTGCAGAGCGGGTTAGATTGGCTTCTGGTACGTATATACAATTCAAACTTCCTTACTTAATGTGCTTTTAAATACCAAACTTTAAATTAATGTGTAACTTAATAATTAAACTGCACTATCATTTAATTCAGTGTCCGTCTCTTTTTAATTGAATAAAGAAGAAAATGTTTCATCGCTTATTGCTTAAAAAGATGAGCGCGCTGAGTTCTTGGAAAATGCATTTTAAATCAATTAACCTTTGTGTTTGAGATATGTCTGGCAAATGAGAAAAAATGTGTTTGTCTAAAACAAAGCTATATTTAAGTCTTTGATTAACACTACAGGAAAAAATAGTGCTAATTATTGATAAGGTGATAAATAATTTGTGTTTTTACCTCTGTATGTGTTTATGGCTTTTGTCTTTCATGTTCTCTTGAAAGGTGAGAAAAAGACAAAGAGAAAAAGAGGCAGACAGAAAATAGAAAGCAGAGTAGCGATAAGTAAAGCAGTTGCTGTTTTAAAAAAAAAAAAACATGGGGAAAGTGATTTAAAAAAATGTTCTTCACCCTGCAACTACTCAAGGAGAATACGGGGAGAGACAACAGACAGTAGAGTGGGAGAAGGGTGAGACTTCACTTGGGAATACAGGTTTGATCTAATAGAGTTTACCTGCGAGGTTCCTCAAAAGTGTTAACAGAAGGAAAAATTCTCAAATCTAGTTATCTTCCACTATTTCCACCATGTCTGCCTGATAAGTGCAGGGAGGTAGGCAGGCAAATAACTCTATTTACTTGCTTTTTGCTTTGCAATCATCATAGATAAAAAGAAAAAGAAATGCTAGTGCTTGCTGCAAGTAGTCATATGTGTTTAACAAAACTTCACTTACATGTAGCTAAGGAAACACACCTATACAACATGCAAATACACACACACACACACACACACATGGACACGCACACACCAGCACCAACATATACAGTTGTGTGGAAAAGTATTGGGCCCTTCCTGGTTTTCTAGTTTTATTTTTGCATATTTCTCACAAATACATATTTCAGATATATAACAAATTTTAGAGTTAGACAAAGATAACCTTAATAAACAGAAAATTCAGCTTTAAAATGATAATTTGACCTAATAACCGGTTGTTTCACCCCTTGGCAGCAAGAACTGCAATCTTTGTGATAACTGGCGATGAGTCTTCTATATTGGTGTGGCAAAGTTATGCCCCATTCTTCTTGCCAGAATAATTTTAGGTCACCCACAATGTGGGGTTTTCAAACATGAACCACGTGTTTAAAGTAATCCTAAAGCATTTCAATCTGATTTAAGTCCAAACTTTGACAAGGCTAAAAATATTTCATTTTGTTCTTGTTGCGCCATTCAGATGTGGCTCAGGCACTTGTCCTGCCGCATAAGCAGGACAAGTGCCATAAACTGATAAAGAAACATTGTTCCCTGAAGATTTTCTTGTATTGAGGAGAATTCATGACTGCATTTAGTAGTTTAGGTCCTGAAAAGCAGCCCCCAGAACATCACCATGTTGGTTTGAATTTTTTTTTCACTGAACTACCGTGTTAGTGTTATACCAGGTGCAAAGGCTCTCAAAGCTTCAACTTTTGTCTTGTCAGTTCATAGAAGATTTCCCCAAAAGTCTTGGGGACCATAAGGAAGCAATTTTTTTGGCAAATGTCAGATGAGCCTTTGTGCTCATTGTGACCATCTTTGAACCGAGGCAGTGGCTTACGACACCAAATGTCTGCCATCTATAATCCAGTTTTGAGATCCCTTCCCAGAAACCTTAACACCCACTAACATCCTGGGCCATTTGACCTCAATAAATGACATGATAGGGTGGGGATAGGTTTCACAATGAGTTCACCCGAAACCTTGGCTGATTGTGACCTACACCCATTTTCACACCATGGCTCGTGTGATTAGGTAGAGGATCAATAGGGGGTCTACGACCCTCTCAGGGACTCTCCCATAGGGCTTAAAATCTGGCACTCTCCACTAATTGCTCTTAGAACTGAAGAAGCTTCTCGAAGTTCAGATGCTTTTCTTTCCAAGCTCCTTAGACTAAGGAATCAGACATTTTCACTGCACTCTAAGCACACGGGAGATATGATTGCGATTAAAGTACAGCTAAAGATGTAAAGCCATAGGGACTGTTAATGTTCAGCATAGCGTGGAAGTTTAAACCATTAAATACCACAGGGATTTAAATAATACATGTGCATACATGTGCAGTTAGAAATTATACATGTACATATACAATCATGATAACATGAAATCTGAAATCTTACTTTGAGAACCTCAGAAAGGCAACATGCACAATGTTATTTTATTTTTGTATAGCGTTTTTTTCTGATTCCCCTGACATGAACATGCTTTTATGTAGTCTACAATTAGAAAATCATCCCTATGTAGAACAACACTTTTCTGGATCTTACGTAAGCAACGAATAACCACTTATTACATTTTTGTTTGCTCGTTCTGTGTAGAGCTCATGTGCAAATCTTCTGGTAGCTGAATTTCTGTTATATAAGAGAGTAACATTTTTATTGTGTTCAGAACCTTTTACATCTTACAGTTTGAACAGGAACACATTAAAACATCCCAGTGCTTTTTCTGTAATACGTTATTGCGTGCATTATTTGCTCTACGCTTTCATGGCCCTTCATCATAACATTCATATCTATTGTCGTATGTAATTTCTTATTATTTGCTTCGTTTTCTACAGACAAACAGCAGGTAAGCGTGTTCAGTAACCCCTATTGTAAATGTTTATGTAAATATTTAAATTGTTTAGTTATACATGTTCTAAACTGTGCACATTGTTAAATATATTTCTGTTGTCATTTACTTCTTAACACAGCAAGTTAAGTGTATTGACAAAAATGTATTGTTTACATTTTATGTAAAGCTACATCAGAGTAAATATAGTCCTTTTTTCATAGGTGCAAAAAACTAATTCTAACTAGTAATTCAGTCAATGTGATATTTGCAGCCAGTGTAACCACTTAGCTGGTTGTTCAACAGATCTGTGTATGTGTGTGTTTGCATCATTTCCTATATTTGTCAAGACAATTATTAGGATCTCACCATACTATTGGGGTCCAAACGCTTTGGAGGGACCCCATAGATTTCAGTAACTATTTGAGGGTTAAGGCATGTTTTAGAGTTAAGGGCTAGATTGACGCAGCTGTAATGGTTAAAGTTAGGATAAGGGCTGCATGTGTGTATTGCATGTGGATACAGTTAAAGTTAGCTCTACAGCCATTCTGGCACACTTGGATACACTTAGCACCCTTCACTTCTCAGCTGTCCAACACCCACTTACTCTCACTTTCACACAAATACACTCACACACACAAAAACACATTCAGTCCTGTCACCCGTCACTCTGATTCCTGCTGTTCACTGAGGGCCTGTCTCAAAGTCTGGTATGTCCAAAAGCAGTTGTTTTGTTGCATTAGCACATCTCTTGACCTCTCCTGTAAACTGACATTTATCTCGCAGGAAAAGACAACAGGCACAGAAATCACAGAGCAGAGGTACAGAGGCTCATGCAGGGGAAAAAAAAAAAATGAAATGCAACTTTTCTCCCAAAAAAATAAAAATAAAACAGTTAGGATGTTGTAGAAAATCAAAAAAAAAAAAAAAAAAAAGAGAAAATGTTCTGCAAATCATTTCAACCCTATATTTAACTAGACCCCTTGCATTTCCTCCGAAAATGCTGTGTGAATGCTTGCCATGCTCAACCTGCATGTCATGCTCAATATGCCATGCAGATTGAGCATCTGCATGGCAACTATACATACACGTATAGTTGAGATATATAGTGTGAATGCTGTGTGAATGCTTGCCATGCTCAACCTGCATGGCATGCTCAATATGCCATGCAGATTGAGCATCTGCATGGCATATTGAGCCATGACAGATGCTCAATCTGCATGGCAACTATACATACACGTATAGTTGAGATATATTTTAGCAAATATTTTTGTAAAAATAAAAATGTTTTCTACTTTATTATCACCCACATGTTTAAAATATTATTTTTATACTGGTATAAAGGGATGTCAACAATTAAAGAATACTGAAAGATAAAAGAAATCAAGAAAGTGGGAATTTCATCATTGTCTACGCATAATCGTATAACACAGGGCAAGGCTGATAACCATATAAAAAGCAGAATAGCCTTTAAACTATATACAATTCTGTATGGGAAATCATTGTTAAGAGTCAAAAATGCTTTTGAAAGCATGCTGCCAGCAGACATAGTTCATCAAATGATAGTTAAAACTCTGCTATGAAAAGAAAAAAAAAACATTAAGATCCAGAAGAGCGGTTGCCTTCCCTCGCTTTATTTCATTAATGATAGATAGAAACAGCAAATTGTCCATGATAATATGAGTATACAGGGAAGCGAGCCAAAGCTAAATCAAGCTAAATCAAGCTGTGTGTATTTTAAGAGCAGTGCTCTATAGTAAAATAATCCAAGGTCAGTAGACTTGTATTCAGCAAACTAATGCAAAAGGAAAATTTTCAACCACATTTCGCAGAAGAATCAGGCCCTTAAACTACTCTGCTTACACTCTGGACCTATTAACCAAACACTTTCCACATTATGAAACTAAACTTTTAAACCAGTAGGCCTTGAACTATGTAAGGTAAATACTACACTTTATACTTTGTGCGCTGGTTTGCTTATTTGCCACATAAGTGAAAGCTCCCACAACAACGATAAGAAGAAGTTAAAAGTAGCTGCATTTTAACCAAATGCTTACAGAGTATATATTAGAAAAACACTTTACATTTTTAGTTTGTTTTTTAGGAATCAGTGTTAGAGTCAGACAAAAAGTTTCATACAATAGATATAGTAAGATCACAGGAGAGATTATTGTTATTATCTCTATTATTGAAGGGTCTTTAGCTTACATTATAAAGACTCTTGGGGTGAAATTAAACTGAATAGAAAATGGGGGGAAAACTGGATGAAATCCCCTTGTCAGAGAACTAGTGTTATGTTGATAACAGCCAAAATCAAGCTTTACATATACAATTACTATTCCATGTTTGTGTTTGAGTGCCATAAGTGGTTGATCAATGTTTTATCCAGCATAAGATCACAGAAAGAGGCAGATATTGATAGATCTACATGTGAAAATGGCAGAATTAAGTAAAACGGATCAGGAAATGACAAATATGAGCTACTGGCTAGTTCTGTCACATATGTAGCAGGCTGCTTTTTAAGAGATAAGAAAACCTAAAGACTAACCTTAATACAGTTTCAGTTATTGTTTTTCAGGGACTGTAAGTTCAATATTAAAAACTGGCGATTTAGCTGAATGCTGAAAAGCATTATGCTTATACATGTCCTTGCACAATGTGAAAGAGGGCAATGGGGAAATAGGCAAACAATAGCAATAATCGGTAGAAAAAAATTGGTAAACATGAGGAGCAGAAAGGTAATCATCGAGTGAGCTCACTATGATAGTGAAGGGACGTTGTGGAACTTAATGCAGTGGAGAACAGCGTAGACGCCAAAGCTTGTGTAGTAAATGTGGGTTCATACTGCTATATAGAAATGCATTGTCTTACTGTAAGGCGCATGTTTATCCAAGGCTATTTAAATATCTTATATGTTTATGTGTAAATGATAAATGGGGGAATGTCACACTTGTGTATTTGTGATCCACAGAAGCATGCAGTGCTAGGCAGACTCTGGGTGCTGTAATCCGAGGTTTACAAGCTGTAATGCTGCTGAAAGCCTCCAGGCTCAGCTGGCAGACAGAAAGAGAGGGAGAATAAAAGAGACAGACAAGGAAGGACATTGTAGGTAAGACAAAAAAGTGAGTCGCTAAAGAAAGGACAGTCATAAGGATCACAAATTAAACATATACAGCAAGGAAGAAAGTTTAAGATTGGAGAGAAGCATGGAGAGACAGAAAAATATAAGCAGCAAGATACCTCGAAAAAAAATGGGAAGGTAGTTTAGAAGTAGACAAATCTACTCATATATGAACTATGATGTGTTTATGATAGGCAGATGAATAACTTAAAACATTTCACAGAGAAGTAAAAGAAAGAGTCTGAACTTTTCATCAAAACTCCTTTGTTAGTTAAGTTTCATTCTAAATAGTACTTACTTCTAGATTTGATCAGTTATGACCATGTTTATTAGCATGTTTTTTTTTTCTTTGCAACTCAGTCAGTTACATGTTTACATAAACAGCCAAAAGCTGTGTAGACACAGGAAGTGACTGAATTGTTGCTCGTGGCTTTGACATTGACTCTAGTGCACATTGCAGGCTCGAGTAGTCTAGCTGATCCTCTAATATATTAACTACTTTGAAATATGTCAATCACCAGTATGTTGTGGTTTCATTGGTTCTGGTTTCATTTTCTGCCCTCGGAGTTGAGGGAACTCTCTTAGGCTTTCTTTCAATTTCTTTTAGTATTCAGTATTCAGGAATAGTCCTGCAGGCTTTTACAAGGACATTTCAAAGCTCTTCTTTGGATGTTGGCTGACTTCCGCACTGTTTTCTGATAAAAAATTTTTTACTACACACACCGTGGCACAGTATGGTAACAGGTAGTTTTTACATACGTTCACACTGAAGACCACAGATAGTCTGACTAAGGTAATGGTGAGGACAGTCACACCTTATCTAATTGAGGGACTATAAGTTCTAAAAGGACCTATTGTGAACAAAAGAGAATTTGTGGCATGGAATAAGATGAAAGGAGGAAATGAAATGAGAGAGAAAAGCCTGACAAGAGTTAGAAGAAGAGGGGAGAGAAAGAATGATGGCATATCAAACCAATGCTAATCTGCCCACCCCCAGCCCCCACTATAACCCTTTTATAATGTGCAACAACACAGACACGTACACACAAACTGGGAGAGACGCACCATAAATCCTTCTTGTCTTTGCTTATCAAGCCTATGAGAAGATCTACTGTAGTCATGTGGTGATTCACTCAGAGATTATCAACCAATGATACCATTGTGTGTTTTTCAGTCCTCTGGTAGTCTGCTTATGTATGCTAGGGACTGAAGTCAGGGGAAGCAAAAAACAGATGAAGAGAAATTAAAGTCATTTTTAATATATATATATATATACTTGTTAGCTAATTTCTTAGGTACATCTTGCTAGTAATTTAATGCTATCTTTGTGGCCTAGATTCAACAATGTGCTGGAGCCATTCCTCACAAACCTTGGTCCATATTGATATGGAGAATCACATTATGGCTACAAATCCATAATGTGATTCTCCAAAATATTAATTGGGTGGATGCTGTTGGGAGACAGCATCAACCAATTGAGATCCACAGACCCATGGAATTCTTTATTCTTTATTATTATTATTATTATTATAACTAGTTGCCCCATTCTTCGTCACGCAACCTGAGTCACAGTTCTCGTCCTATTGTCACCATGCAAGCTCTAAAACAGCGTGCTATATCCCCTGACGACCGCTATATCTTTTGGTAATTTTTACTGGGATACTTTTCGAGATAATAACGTTTTTATGATCGTTTTTTTCTCTATTCAAACCAATGGGTCCTCGTCAAAGTGCCGCAATTCCGACCGGCGTTGAATGTCATCATAGACGCACGGACGTGGTGACGTAGGGGCGCTACGTCACCGACGTCACCGCGTCGTTGGAATAAACGGCTAAATGTGGAGATGGGGGTCTGTGAACCGCTAGGCACTGTTTAAATAAACATTTCCGGACGGAAAACCGCCTATCAGAGGTGCGTTCAGCACGTTGCAGATCTGCTGGAGGAGGGGAAACGT
>VURO01021318.1:0-17787 GCA_015108175.1 Pelvicachromis taeniatus
CGAAAAACAGAAAAATAAAAAAATATAAATATAAATATATATATATATATATATATATATATATATATATATATATATATATATATATATATACAGCAGAATGCAATGATTTGCAGAGCTCATAAACCCATATTTTGTTCACAATGTACCAAATACTTAAGCTCTGACATTTTATGGCAGCAACGTGTCTCATGGGGGAAGCAAAAGGCTGGAACGGTAAGTGGCACTGAAAAGAAACAGTTGGAGGAACATTTAGGAACTAATTAGGTTAATTGGCAACAGGTCAGTGACATGATTGGATATAAAAAGAGTGTGGCAAGGCAAACACAGGCTGCATGTGTGTCATACTGGGGTCTGTTAACACATGCAAGCGTTACAAAGAGCTTCTGAGAATGGCAGAGTTTCTGAGTAGTAAAGCTGGGCTGTCATGTTTGGTGAGTAAAGATGTGCGGACCCAGATGCAGGGACGAAGGAAAAAAGCAATCCAATAACATACAGAGACATTTATTTAGGACAATTAAATTCCAGGAGAAACCAAAACAGTATAAAGCACACGGATAACGAGGATTTCTAAAAACACTAGAAATACAAGGAATTCACTACAGAAGTAAGTAACAGACACACAGATTAAACAGTGCAACATGACAAAGAACAGAAGTAAAGTGAGCGTCTGAAGACACAAGAACTAATCAGGAAATTGGAACTATAAGGTTAACCAGACACAGCTGAAACTGATCAAGGATTACAAGACACAGCAAGTAAAACCAGGACCAAGCCGCAGAAGAAAACTGCTACCAAATACAACAGGGGAACATCGAACAGTGAGATGGAGACTTAACAAGACACAGGGGATAAAAAGTGAGGCAGGATAGAACTGAAATCCAAGGAATGAGTTTCAGCTCAGAAACTAGATTGCAAAATGTGGCAAACACTCAAACTAAAATGAGATTCAGATACTGAAGATTTGTACTGCTAGATAAAAAAAAACTCTAAAAAGCACCATAAATGCAAGAATCCAAATTTGGCTATAAATAAAGCAGCGCTAACAATGAAAGCCATCAACATTATCCTCATCATTAGATGCTTATGATCTTCTGGTTCTCAGGCAGCACTGCGTTAAAAACCTTCATGATTGCATGGTGGAAGTCACAGCCAGGGTTCATGATCAGGTGCAAAAAACACTGTTTGTGAACACAGTTCACTGTGTCATCCATAAATGCTGAGATTGAGGTAAAAGGAATATGCTGCCTGCTCCAGTCTAAAGAGCAGAGAGACCATACTGCCTGTTATCAGTACTCGGTTCAAAAGCCTACATCTGTTCCAGCATGCATCAGAGTCTTGCACATCTGGAAAGGCACCATCAGTGCTGAAAGATATATACAGAAGGTAGGCCCTACAATGTATTATTGTAGGGCCTACCTTACAATGTAAAGCGCCTTGAGGCGACTGATGTTGTGATTTGGCGCTATATAAATAAAATTGAATTGAATTGAATTGAATACAGGTTCTCGAGCAACATATGCTCCCCACCAAATGACATCTTTTTCAGGGAAGACCTTTTATATTTCAGCAAAAAAATGCTAATGTGTATACTGCATCTATCATAGTAGCAGGGCTTCACAGAAGACTCCAGGTGCTGAAGTGGCCTCATCAATTAAAACCAATTGAAGAGTACAATGTCCCAGTTAAATCCTATGTCAGGCAGAAATGGGACAACATTCCTCTTCCAAAAGTCCAGCAGCTGGTTTTCTCAGTTCCCAGACATTTACTGCTGTTAAAAAGTGAAGGGATGCTACACAGCAGTAAACATGGCCCTGTTCCAGCTTTTTCTAAAGACATCTATCTAATTCAAAATGAGCCAATATGTTTCTTAAAATGGCACATTTTCTTAGTTTAAACATTTAATATGTTTTCTATGATAAGATGTCAATTTATGAGATCTGCAAATAATTGCAATGTTCTTATTTATATTTTACACAGCATCCCCACATTTTGGGAATTGTGTTTGTGAAAGTAAATTTAAGCTTCAACTAATGAGGATCAGCCAAATGCATCTGAAGTAAGTTTCTCGTGGATTGATTTGATTGGAGTTAGGCGTAAAAAGATTCTGCATGGTTACATAATAGTTGAATGGCTTCAATTAAGTAAATAGAGAAGCGATGCACAATCGTAATTAGTAATGGTTCTGTGTTAAGTGGACCAAAATGATGTGTTATTGAAATTGTGAACTTCTGGAACATATGCAGATGTTTCTATGGTGTTTTTAACTGTAAAAATTACTCTGTGGGAACCTCATATTCAGCTTAGCATACCATTTCTCACATTTGTCTGTAAATTTGAGCTATGCAGTCCATTATAAAACAATACTATCTCAAATGGCATTGATGGTTTAGATGCATATTTTGTGAAATTACCGAGGACTTTTTATCGGTCTAAATGTAACGGTTGAACTCATTTTTCTACTATCATTTAAAACAGTTCCACTTTTGCTATTGATTGGAGGAGTCCATGAGTCTGCGGCAGCCTGTGGAAATTAAGCCTTTCAAATCAATGCATGGTAATGGCAGAGAGACCGCAATAAGGAGAGGGAAAGATGACAAAGACAGATGAGAGCAAAAGGCAAAGAAATAAGTGCCAGTGGTATTGCAGATGGGGATACAGCAAGTACATTTAAAATGAAGACATGCAATAGCTTTAGCATCACGCTCTGCATAATTCTGCTAAAAAGTCACAGTAGTAGATTTTTTTGTTTTTTACTCTGCTCCTAGGCACAGAAGAGAGAAACTTCATACCAAAATCCACACACTTTACGTCTGACTGCCAAAAGGTCATGAAATAGTCAAAACCATTTCAACAAATAGCCACCCTAAGAGATGTATACATGGCCTAAAGTACTGTATAACATAATGAGATTTGCTTGGCAAGTATACAGTGAATAATCATGGTATAATGACTGTATCTGCTGCCTATTATATCCTATTACACATACATATATAGATATTATGATAGAAAGTGCTCCCCGACACTCGATTTCTCCACTCTTTTCGCTCCTATTTTAGCTGTTGTTTACCATTCAGAGGCATTTTTTTTCCCACATCTCACGCAGTAATTTTGATAATTGATTCAGTGTGTAGGTGCACGAGTAATCATGCAAGGTACTTTGTGTTAATTGTCAAAATACTATATTGCCGACAAATTTGTCTAACAGTAGAGAGGAAAAATGTAAGTTATGCAAACACCTTGAAAAGAACAAAGCTGTGATTTTAATAAATGAAAGCCGATCTACTGTAGTTTCATGAGATCAAGATTGCTTTAATTTACAACATGACTGCTGTCCCTTCTTCTTGTCGTTGCAATCCAAGCCAGTATTCGCCTTTGCCTCTACTTGATCTACCCTTGAGATAGTGGAAATCAAGATTCTAGCTGCTGGGGTAGAAGGGCATTATAAGTGACTGCTCAAGTGTAGTGAGAGACAGCTGGTGCAAACAGCCAATGTAGGTGCATGAAAATGAAACACAGGGATCGGTGCAAGCTGTACACCAAGAATTCATTTCCAGTCTCTGTGGAAACTTTCGGATTACAAGTTATTGTGTCATATGGTAGAAAGATTGGTGTTTTAATGAATAAACAGCATCCTCTGAAATCACTGGCTAGACTGTTTATGTTGGACTACCAAGGAAAAGTGTGAGAAAACAGCTATCCTTAACAGGATAAAACTGGTGTGATGTGTGTATATACACACTTTTGCTGAAAAAAGGGTTACCTGCTATTTTGTCATGTTAAACATGTCGTGTAGATTTCATACAGTGGTGTTTACTACTCCTACTACAGAGCAGCGCAAACTGGCTCTATCCAGAATATAATGAAAG
This sequence comes from Pelvicachromis taeniatus, assembly GCA_015108175.1. Classification (NCBI taxonomy): domain Eukaryota; kingdom Metazoa; phylum Chordata; class Actinopteri; order Cichliformes; family Cichlidae; genus Pelvicachromis; species Pelvicachromis taeniatus. The sequence continues at coordinate 3,870 of VURO01021318.1, forward strand.
GCTGGTGTATAACTGAGCATGAGGACAGTTCATCTGAGCCAAAAAGACTGTGTTCAAAAAGACACCACAAAAGTCCTCACAGGCAGCTTCATTAAATAACAGGAAGAGATAGATTGCGCTCATTATTGATGGGAGCATTAATTATTGTTGGATGAAATAAAATCCTCAGAGGCATAGTATTTTTCTCACTTTAAAATGCACTAAAATTCTTAATATGAATTATGTTTGATAAACATATTGAATACAGACATGCGGTTAAGTGAAAAAGATTTAATGGAACTCTATGCCGTACTGGGAAAACTGGGAAAAAGTACATCCTTACTTCTTCTATATGAATTGGAGAGTAATCACCTGATCATCGGCAAGTGTGAATACACCTATAAAAGCTGAAGTTGTGGTTGTTTGCTGGTCTGGAGCATTCAGGTGTGTGTGTGTTAACACACCTGAGAAGAGAAAAGAGAAAGCCTTCTCCTGGTAACTTCTCTCTAAAAACAACATGGCAGCATGGCTTTGACCTTCAAGTTTTGGAACAATTCTCTTTCAACTGATCAGACCAAAGATCTGTGCTCATAATGCACTGCGCCATGTTTGGTGAAAACACAAACATAGAATATAAGCACTGCCAAGCACAGTGGTGAAAGGATGATGATTTGGGCCTGTTTCACAGCCACAGAACCAGGGCGTCTTGCAGATGTTGAGTCGTCAATGACCTCCTCTGCATATCAAAGTATTCTAGAGTTAAATGTAAGGACATGGCAGATAAAGCTTAGCAGAAACTCAATGATTATACAGGATGAAGATCCCAAGCACAGCAACCATTCTAGTAAAAAATAAGTAAAAAAAAGAAAAGGAGCACAATTTTGTGATGGCCTAGTCACAGTCCAGACCTTAATCTGATTTAAATGCTGTCCCAAGACTTTAAGAGAGCTGTGCATAAATGAATATCCACAAACTCCAGTCATACAGAAAATGATCACTTCAAGTTATTGCTGCTAAAAGTGGCTCTCCAAGTTACAGAGTCATGAAATATACTTGGTTATACACAAGAGTTCTTAGAGACCTGTGAAAACTCTCTTTGTTTTTTTACATTACTGTATATGATATCAGGATTTTGTCCCTTTTTTACAAGTATACTTGTCTATTTAATCTTGAATTTTTATTTGATACTGCTCACACTGATTTATCATAATCTATTAGTTTCCAAGCTTTGTTGCTGACCATGTTGTGACAAGCAGCTTTCTGATGACTCATGCTAGTTGAGAAGGCCACAGTAAATCACTAAGAAACTCACAGACACTGACAGATCAAGGCATGAATAGGCAAACATAATTTAGTCTCCTGCCTTTTTCTCACTAAGCAGGCTATCAGTCTTTTGTACTGAGACTCTGTGCTCTTACTCGATGTTAAAATTGGTCAGGAGAGGCAGACTTTTGACAGGCTGTGCTGATGGAACAGACAGAGCATAGAAACCTTTGAATCAGTAGTATTGACTTGTACAATCTTGCCATGAGGTGTAGATGTCGCTTGAATTATTTAGCCGCGGACCAGGGAGGCTGTAACACCTCCTCCTGCTATCATCCTCCTTCAGTGAGCCCTACAGGAAAGCAGGCATCTCAGAGACTGAACCTCATTTGTGTGTCTAGAAACCACTACATGTTATAGGTCATATGTTAAATGATGGCTTCTTTGGTTTCAATTAAATACAGAATATTGATAGTATTAGAATTTATAAGAAAATGGTTTAAATATGTTTGCTGTTCAGATTTTAATTTGAAATGGAGAAATGAATTTTAAATACATTTTTCGTTTGAAGTTTTTTGGGCTGGCAGTGAAATAACTGTCAGTGAGTGATAACTGTTTCGCTGCTGATGGAAGCAACAACATGATGACTGCAGAGGCACATGTGAGTTTTCTGCATCAAAAATAGCTACCATTCACAGCAAATATACAACCAAAGCCGAAGCAATCAAATAGCTTCTGAGGGCAAAGAAGTGGATTGCCTGGGACTAGCTGACCCTTAATCTGATTGTGTAGCAGCCCACTTCAAGACCAGGCTGAAGGAGACTCCACGACAAGCAAAGCTGCAGGTGGCTGCATGGAGAGGATCCATGTGACGTTGATTTGTGTACATAAATTTGATAAAATATGATTGTTTGACTTGATTTGTACAATTACGTCTGAAGGCCCAAACTTTGTATCAACTAAAAATACACTTTTTTCAGTACTAATGCAAACCAACACAAAACTAAAGCTTTTATTTCCTTTAAAATTTTTATGTACTCAGCACAGAACATGAAAAATACATATAACCAAATATTTATGGTCCACTATGCTTGTACATTACTAGAGGCAAACAAAAATATTTCCTGCATAGTGTGATAAATGGGGCTGAAGATATGTTTATGTCTGTGTAGATTTTTTAGGCCTTATCTTTGTAGCTTTGCCTGCGTAGTTTTATTACATTACTGTGATAAACGCAGAGCTGTGGGGCAGACTGCCCTCTCGTGTAGATGCTGAAGCATACTTATATGTTTGCATGTACGAGAGCACCCAATTACAGCACATGTGCACTAATGAAAAAAGACTCGTCTAGGGAGCATCTTAAAACCAATAGCCTTAGCTGATTGTTTTCTTGAGGTTTCGCTTAATCCCACATGCAGATGATTTGTCATTGGGCTGTATGCTGCTAATTGTGGCTTTGGTTTTGTGTCTAAGTGTGTGATTATTATGCTTGGTGTCCTTGTAAAGAAGGTGGGAGTGACAGCAATTTGTTCTAAGTCATTCCTTTAATTTGACGAGTTTGTTTTTATTTTGTTTTGCAGCTTTCTTTGTTTTTCTCTCATAACATATCTTGTTTCTTGCCTACCCTCCACCAGCTTACAGTTATTCATTGGGTCTCCTGTGAGGTTTTCTTCACTCAAGTTTTGTAAAGAATCAATCTGCCATTGTTTATATTGTCAACAACTGGATGTCTTCAGGACTGTTTTCAGCTACAGAATAACACATATTTTGGTGTCTCATTCTTTCATATCAAGTGTTATATAAAACTCACCAATGTATTTAAAACACTTTTTACTATACTCTTTTTAAAAAAGTTCTTTACACCAAGTATGTTGACAGTAATGAAAATTGAAAAACCTTATTCCTTAATGTTTATTTGAAACACTTTTAAGCTTATTTTATTGGTTGCTAATGGCCTCTTAAGTCTAATGTCATTAGCCAATATCTGGGTCCAAAATTCTTTCATTTCCAAACTCAAACACTGTGGCACCACTGAGAGTTAAAAAAGAATGCTTTCCTTAATGCTTTCGTCTTCAATAAAACGTTCAGTGTGGCTGCTCTCCCTCGTGTTACAATAAAGTTTAACATCATGTCATCCGTGAAGGTAGTTAGCTTGCTAGATTGGCACTCATTATGTTCTGACTAAGGGATTTCTAAAAAGCAAACATTTATGGTTGTGCTCTCATTTTGGGCATGCCAGCATAAAATTAAACAGCAGCAATGTTTGTAGGGTTATTGAAGTTGGGCTAGCTGACATATAATAGGTGTTACCTGGTGGCTACCAACAGAGCTACATGAACAGCTGGGATAGTACAAAAACACTTGCAGAGCAAAGTTGGAGGATGAACGTTAACCTTTTTCCCTCAATGAAAGTCAATGTGAGGGTCCCCGATGGGTAGAGACAAAGTCTAACACTGATTCTTTTCTTAGGCGTTGGGCTGTAATTACATTGTAAGATTTTAAAAACTGAGCTTAAAGACATGCTGCACATGAATAGTGCTAACAAAAAGCCAGAGAGGCTGACAATGACTACTGATTATATAAACAAGCCTCTGAAATAAAGTAATAAAAAAAAAGATACAAAGCATTACAATACCTTAAAAAGGACAACAGTCATAATGAAAACAGTAGCTTGGACGTGGAAGCAGCATCAGCTAACAAGCATACTGTAAATGACTTATTGTCTGTGTTAGCTCGATAATAAACTGATTGATCTAGCTAAGGCAAAATATTTTTAGGTCAGTTGAATGTAATGAATCATAGCTTGACAATTATATTTAAATAAGGTGGACAGTGTAAACTAAACAACTGTAGGACTGTAAAGACACGAGTGAAACCAATGAGGGTGGGGCTGACAATCAGAAACAAAGGGAAGTGCAGACAAAATCTGGAAATAAAAACAGCTGAAGGTGACAAAAAAAAAATAAAGCAGGCAGTAACCAAAGCAGAGGTACCAACAGCAGACAGGGACAAACAGAAACACAGAGAAGGAAACAGGGGATGCATTGAGAGGGCGTAAAGGCAAACATGAGGGAAAAAACTATAAAACCAAACACAACATTAAAACCAAAACAAAAAGCATTAGAGCCATAGTGTGACCAATACAGCCAGTTAGGTCTGTTTCCGTTCACATCGAATGCTGTGGTATTTGTACTTCACTAATTAGTAGGATGACAAAGCCAGACAATTATCAGCAAATATGTGGCAAGATTGCTTCTCAGGGTAGAAGCACGCTAACCTCCTCATTACTGCAAATTGGTGGCTGAGTCAGAAAAGCCTCTATGGCTGTGGTAAAACACTCTGATTGTTTGGGACTGTTGTATTTATGTTCTCCAATGGACACCAGAGTAAAATTAAACAAACATAAAATCATATCTAACTTAATGAGTTATTACTAAAGCACAGAGTTGGTTAGGGCAACAGCTAATTGTAGATGAATATATTTGCAATTATACCAAAGTCAAAAACTCCCAGTTACACACCCAAAGAGTTGCACATATTGCTCTAATCTCCCTGATTTATACTAGTGTGTTTTTAAAGTCTCCCTCTATACTGTGTCTTGGCATTAAAAAGAGCTTGAAATGGTCAAACAGTAGCTAAGACAGCAGGCAATTAATTCAGCATCTAAGTGATCTGTCTGTGCGCGGATTATCTGCACGCACTCCTTGAAATGGGTTATGGGTTGCCAGGTTGTTCCAACAGATGGGTTGAAATTGCATTCAGTGCATGGACTGTTTGTGTGGACTGTCTTTTAATAGACAACTTGGAATCTTGGGTACCATTATGATGATACTAATGCAGATTATTCAAAATGAAGTTTGTACCACATGCTAACATTAGCTTCATAATAAATGTGATAAAAGTAGCACTCAACTCTCTGGGGCGGTTTATCTGCAAATGTTTTCTGTCACATAATCAATCCTCTTTGTTGATTGGTGTTTGTCTGGTCTTTCTATATATTATCATTATAATTTTTTTAATTGCACTGTTGATAGCATAAAGCAAAAATGTGTTCACACATTAAGGAGCGCTTCATCAGTGAGTGCTGATGTTATTTTTGTTTTTTAGTATGTGTGTTACATCCCCAAATACTTCAAGGGGTTTGGAAAAATGGATTACCAAGATGTTAACAAATAAATGAGCAAATATGTTAATTTCAGCGAGCGCCATTACAACACAACAAAAATAAAACCATCCTGAGTTAAATAAAACCCCCATCAACTGAATAACTTAGTCAACAGAAAGCTTACAAACCTACAGCTCAACTCCTCGTCAACCACGAACAGGAGAAAAGGGTGAATAACAAAAGAAAATTACAGCTCTCCCTTAAAAACTTCCCCCAGTCACCGTAATAAAGAGAAACAAAGGCAAATTCTGTCAGGTTTTAGAAGCCATAAAGAAACCTAACAAAACAAGCAAGCAAAAAAAACCCTGAAGTGTATAGCTTTAGTCAACTTATATACTTATATATCCCCTCGAGAGCATCCGTTGGCCGCAGCCTTTGTGAGTCTGCAGTGCTATTAAGCGCTAAATGCTAAGATTAGCATGTGAACCTTGTCACAAGGACAATGCCTTGGTATTTAGCAGGTATAGATGCACTCATTTACTACTCCATTAGATATTAGTCATTGTTGTATCAACCTTGTTGAATCTGTGCCATGAAGCATTAAAGCAGTTCTGAAGAAAAAAAGGATGTCCAACCCGGTACATGCACGATGTAACAAATAAAATGTGGGGTTAGTGCAGCTATGTTATCTTCAGCCTTTTAGCTTATTCTGTACGTTCGCATGCTAACATAGGATAATTGTGGTTAATTTAGCAGACATTTGCTTATATCAAAGTAAAGGGAAATACTAGATATATGACTGTGCTATAATTGAAAAAACATTAAGTTCATCCCATAAAAGCAACAATATTTCACTCAACACCATACACGTGAACCAAAGATCAAAATGAGATCATAACATCAAAAAAAGTCATCCCCTGAAGTCCATGAATGAACTTTTTCACGTCAATCCATCCAACAGGCTGATATAAAAAATGCTGGTGGGAATAAGGACACCCCATCCGACTTGTCATTTGATAAATCAATGAATAAACAAATCATTTTGATTCTAGCAGGTGGAATTTTAGAACAACACACAGAGCAGGTAAAATACAGATACAACAACTTTGTTGCATCACCTCTGTGGGGAGGGTTTTCAAATTCATGTGAAAAATTCAACATTTACTTCTCTGGGTGTTGGCATTTCTGCCTTTCAGGGCTCAATTTGTGCTTAACACTTACACTGGCTGAGGTATGTTTCTTCTTATTTTGACATTTCTGTTTAATTTCCGCTCCAGTTAGCTAAGTCAGATTTCTCCATTTAATTGTGAGATTACTTCCTGTTACAGCTTGCTATGACTGTGTTCTCGGTACGTGCTGGGAGGTGAACACAGGGGACAAAATTATTTGACAACCATGTTCGTGTAGGCTAAATGCGCGACAGAAAGCTAAAAGTTCATGGTTTATACTTAAATTGAACTTAAAATCTGCCTGTCTTTCATTTTTCTCCTTTTCTCCTCCATGTGCCCTGCCAGGATATGCACCATCCACACCTTCCTTAAGATTATGAAAATGTTATCTATGCTTTAAAGATTGGGCTTTCTAATCCTGGTCAGTGTTTTATTTATTGAGTGAAGGCTTGAAAAGAGAGTTCAAGAGAGTGGTCTAAATCTAGGTATTCTCCACAGCAGTAAGTCTCATCCTATTCTCATGGAGCAGCACAAAATGTAAACTTTAGAAATGAAAGGGCTTCAGCCATACAAGGAAAAATATATGCATTGACAATGCAGGTGGACAATTTGATCACACTGTAGCTTAACCTGAGCACACAATGTCCAAGCACAAAATTGTTGCCTCATTTCTTTGAAATCAGATGACCAGTGCCGGATAGACATCACCCACTGATTCATTTCACAGCGTGGTGAAGCTCAGGTGAGTATTCTTCCCAGTTTAATGTTAGGTTTGAGACAGAGTGCCCGTCTGGAGCAAGATGGAGATCACATAAATCATCAGAGATGATGCCGCAGCAGCTCGGCACAAATGACACTTTTTGTGAACTTTATCCAGATGTCTGTTTCTGACCTGCTGTGCCGACACACCTGGGAGCACACATAATGCGAAACGTGCACACAAATATGCTCAAATGCAAACAGAGAAAAAAAATCAAGAGGGCTATTTCAAGGCTGGCTGAAGTTTGAAAGAAGTCGGGCATAAAATGGTGTCAGTGAAGCAGCACTCGAGCTCAGGTTCATATCTGCTGCAGGCTCTTTGTGGTGAATTTCCTTGTCACATGAATAAGATTGGTTTTCAGTCTTGGCACAGGTTTCATATTTAATGTTGTTTCTGAAGGTTATGATATGAACAAGTTGACTCTCCCTTCAGACACTGTAGGAGGAGCATTGACTATGTCTTCATATGCGCAGAGACAAAGAGTTCGCAGTCATATATTGGTACAGAATTGTTCTTGGAGAAAACAAGTTTGTGAATATTCAGGGAACCGTTCAAGAGGAAATCTATTTGTGTTTAAATTCTAAATTGCTAAATTTCTCTTTGACTGCATTTAGTTTTTATCATCACCTCTCGCTATGGTAATTATTGCTGGTCATCAAAAATGTATGTTACTGCTAATGGAAACCAAAGACTTCTCAGTCCTGCAAATTCAAACTGAAAGCATCAGAACATAAAATACAACAGGCTTTTATTGCTAAGCAGCCATGAGAAATGCCAGGTAAGAACAAATGTTTTTCCCAAGGGGCAATGTGAGAAACAGAGACTGTTGTAAGCTGAGCTGAACTCAGTTTTGCTCAATTTTATCTCTTTGTAAGTTTCTCATGTGGCCCTGTGGGAAAATGAACTGCCCAACCCTGCTGGAGCATCAAAAATAACACACGGTCATTTGCGACATCTTTTGACTGGAGAGCGTCCTGAAACAAGAAGGTCGGGCCCTACAGGCACCATGAAATATAGCACACATAATTTTCATCTCTTTTTGGTTACGTTTTGAGGAAAGACAGGGTTGCATTACTCATGAAACTAACCAATTATTTGCTCAGCATTAAATAGCAGGTGTCTGTGCACTCATAGAGCTTAATAACCAAGCTCGATAGCATTAGCCGATAACTTAGCACTTTACATTCCAGCTGCTATGTCTATTTTGTTTATATAGTATAATAATGTAGTAGATATGATAAGCTCCCCTGTTGTTCTTCTTTCATGGTAAGACAATTTGCAAAATGGACATCTGAGAAATGACTATGTTCAACTGGTCTATCAATCTAACTACAGAATGATGACAGAAAATTGTCATGATAGATTATACAACAACCGCCAAGTGGGGTGAAGCACCCACACCCCCATACTCTCACATATATATCGACACTTATAATTTAATACAGTATATACCGACAAAAACGCACACTGTGTCACTGCCACAATGTTCCTGTTGGCAAAGCCATCATCACTTCACTTATTGTTCTGCTTTGTCGAGGGCTATGGTGAGCAGTTTCATGTGTGTGTACATGTGTTTTTGTTTTTTTTCACCACCCACGTTGTCGTGACAATGCTTGGAGCATGGAGTTTAAATTTAGAGAGAGACAGAGACACACACACACACACACACACACACACACACACACACACACACACACACACACACACACAGAAAGAGGACATTGCCGATCCACCTATTGGCACTGAACAGGAAGAGTGACGAACAAAAAGTTCCAGCCTACCAAAGCCAGCACCCTGGACATGATGCAGCAGATACTACGTCACCTGTTAGAGGCAAAAAATGGCAATAATGTGTGCCAGAAATTTTTTTTATTTTCAACCATTTAAAGATGTGTCAACAAGCCTATACTTCATGCAAATCTGCTCATTATTTCAAAGTGGTGACTTTTAGTTATCAGCAAGTTAGTATCTATCACATTCTAGTGCTCCACTCAGCTTCTTGGATAATTTTACAGCTATGTAGTTTTGTTCACTTTATCTCACTCCTCTCAACAACTTTGCACAACATAACTCTGACAAATCCACCTGCCTTCCCAGCAAAAAATAAAAATGACAGACATGACAAAATTAGTCTTGTTAACTAGCTTAACTAACTCATTAAAGCAGCATTTGGCAGCTAAATTGATACTTCCTTCTGGAGCTGGTGGACACGTAAACAGGGATAAAAGATGATTATTATACACATATTCATTACATTCATCCCCCAACACAAGACACCAGATAGAGCTGTTTTGTTTTATGTCTTGCGAGTGTTTGCTACGAGCCAAACAAACAACACAATTACTGAAATTTTAATTCTCTCCTTTATGAGTGAGTTCGACCGGCTGCTCGGCAGACTTAGGGATGCTCTGGTTGCTGTGCTTCTGAAATGTTGATGAGTAAAATACTTTTGTGGCACAAATTTTGTAATTTTTGCTAAATGTGAATAGAGTGACATAATGGTGGTGCAATATGGTGATCTGAAAACTTGCTGGAGGAAGATGATTACGCTATCAGCAGGAGGAACTGTAGAGGGCATTAGCGATGCCTGATGACATCCATTCTTTAAATGCAGCATACCCTGCCCGCATGGACAGATTGGGGAGGCGGGGTGGCTTTCTTTCAGACAAATTTGTTGGTGGCGTAGAGTCTTACAGGACTCGTACTTACCTCCAATGACAAATCATCAGATTTATCAAGTACTGTTAAGAAAATCTGGTGAGACCAGCAGAAAATCTTTCATGAGATGTAGACGAAAATAAAGATATATTTATTGTATAAATCATGGACAGAGAGGGGCAAAAAAAGGTGGGTAGAGAAGATTATCCAGTCCTGAAGGCAATGCTCTCACAGGGAGTATTTGAAATATTTAACAGTTTGTCTATACACAACAGATAAGTTGATTTTTGCACTCTTCACACTCCACCAGACTGACCTTCAGGCTTTTATGGGCATACATAGATGCCAGATAAAGTGATGGCAGGGCAGAGGTCCTGACGTCATCAGAATACTATGCTACAGAAAAATACCAGTACAACGTATGGCTTTTTGGGACCTGATCAAGTAAGGAGAGACTGACTAGTTTGTTTAATCTTTTCCGATGACTATATAATGTCACAAACAACAAACAAAAAAGTGACAAACTGTCTTGAACACATTAAACATTAAATGTATCATCCAGTTTTTTATATGCAAAGAACAAGAACTCAAAGACTCAAACTCAACTTTTAATCAGTGAGTATTCCCACCTCTGCATACTAATTAAACCCACTAAAGTAGCAGAGTTTGTTTTTATGACAAAAGTGGTTTAAATGGGTGGGAAAAAATCCCATAATCACGTTTCAAAATGAGCATCAAAACAGCTGCACAGCTTGGTCAACACTGTACTGAGATGACTCATTGCACCTGGAACTTCGCACAAGTGCATTTGTGTGCAGCTACTAGCTGTTCTTTGTTGTCCAGGGCCATTTAAAAACAAACAATCAAGCAAAAATGGTTTTGCTGCTCAGACAAACAATATACTATTAAGTAAAAGATACTAATATACACCAGGACCACTGACACTGGTATTGGTACTAAAAGAAAGTATGGTGATTAAAGCCTGGGTAATTTAATGCACCACTGCACATAAGTGGTACCAATTCTACAGGGGTATTGGCAGTTTTCCAGCCCTTTAACTGGCCTGTTCATTTTCTAGTCAATTTCCCTGTTATGTTTTCCAGGGATAACACTGAAACCTGTTAAAATAGAAATGTAAACCTTTCCCATGTCAGCACACCCACCAGAGGGGTCTTCAAATTACTGCTTATTGAGACAGTTAAAAGTAAACAGCTTCAAAGGGATGAATTTGGAGAGGAATGTCTTGTGAACAAGCTTTCAAGGCAAAGGAAGGTTTGCACAAAATTTTAAATTAAAATGAGGTAATTGAAAAGTTTAATTAAAAAAGTGTGCGCACAACCCTAAGGTGCTTTGACAATTCCTCTGTAAGCAAAAGGCTCAACATGACGCTTTGTCTCATATTACCGATCAATGAATCTTGTCATCCCACATGTTTTAATGTTTCTGAAAGTTACTTTGGTGAGTTGAATTTAGAGTTTTTTTTAAGCTAAAGAATATAAAATCTCCACATTAAAAAGCAAAACTAGAGAAAAACATGAATATGTCCTTTCAGAAATTTCAACCAATGAAAGGGCAGCCATTTCTTTAGACCCTTGGTGGGAGTTCTGCTCCCTGCTTCTCCAGGGTAATTTGAATAAAACATTTAGCAGAGACAGAGAAGAAATGACTTTCATACTGTATAAGAAAACTGAGCTGTTAAAGACTGTTGTGCCGTAGAGAAAAGCAACAGCTGCAGTACTGTTGATTCTGGGATTCTGCCTCCTTTAGCGACGTGATGTTCATAATAATTTTAGTGCAATGCGCTTCTTTAAGCCATACTCGGGCTTCTTCTATACCAATGAGCAGAGGACAGGACAGAAAGTACACCTTTGGGTGATGTGCTTGCTTACTTTGGTATGCTAAAAGTTTTCCCCTCAATCTGAATTTGCAGGAGCTCAGGTAGTGTCTTTGTTTAGTTAATGTGCCAGCTGTCTCTAGAATGCAATTTGCATGGCTAAGCAGTCTGTCCTGTACGTGCCACAGCAAAATGAACTGACTGATTACTCCTTGAGGCTACAGATACATTTCAGGATGGCAAAGCAATGAAGGTGAAACACTGCATTGAAAAGACTTTGATTTCTATTTTTGCATTTCTAATCCAAACTTTAAAAAAAAATATACTGCAGGCATAAAGTAGATAAACTGATTACATTGTGTGTATATAGTGCTTTTTGGTCTATTGTAAATTAGTGTTAACATTAATATATTTATTCAGCTGATCCGTGACTAAGCGTGCAATAAATTATACTGCTGATTCTAGCTTAACTCTTCTGTTTTCCTAGGGTTATGATGACCCATTTTGCAAATAGGCCAAAGGGGTCATTTTGACCATATGACAAGAAAAAAGGAATGTCTCTCCTTTTGTGGCATTGAGAATTTTTTTTAAATATTATAAAATGTTGAAACTCAAAGACATGTGCAGCAACTGACTGTAGTAAAATTTTGTATCTCCTTTTAACTCTCAGGGGGTACAGCAGAGTGGAAGTGGAAGCCAAAGATGACACAAGGCATACGAGAAGGCATTAGCAGTGAGAGGGAAGACGGAGAAAGAAGATGAAAAGAGACTGACAAAGGGCCCCTTTCTGGTGGATTAATTAGCTGAACTGGTGAAAGGTGGAAATAACACGCATTGGGCTTAATAGAGATTAAACTAACAGAGGAAGTTACCATTTATCGTCACAAGTTAATTGAAATACTGCACACTCATGGACACAGACGCAAAGAGGCACATGCATTTTGACAGTGCTTATATTCAGATGGCATTTGTTTCTATTCACACTTTAATACTCTGTCAGGATTCTTCATCGACAAAACCAAATTTAGGCTAAAATGTAACATAGTCTAGGTTAATCAGCCTCTCGAGCTTGTTTGCAGCAAAAACATAGAATGTTTTCGTGAGAAATGAAGCAGTTTTTGTGTTTTCAATGCGATGCCGTCCACAGAAGAAGACTAATGATTGATCCATTTCTGCAGTTTGCCTTATTTTATTTTATCTGGCAGTGCTTCTGAGTGGGAAAACTGAAGTAGTAAATCCTGCTAGTTTATCAGGTGCCTGTTCAGAGTGGAGTGGGAGTGTAATGATCCGGCTACAGGACTGAGGGAGGTTGTGGTTGGAGGCTAACAGTCATATACAACTACATAACTTACTACAGCTTTGTGTCATGCTATATTTGCTAAGCCACAACCACTTTTTAGTGAGTCAATAAAACACAGAGACAGACTACTACACCCAAGCAGAAGACAGGAATACCACCCTCATAGTCATATGACTAAAGCAACACATCTAGTTACTGAAGATGCTCTAAAATGTGTAGATCAGAGAAAGGTCCATGGACAGGAAACCGTGGTTTTACACAATTTAAAAAAACACATATACAGAAATAATTTTTCATTTATATCAAATCAAAGGAGTTTGATTTCCTTTAAAATCAAACTCGGGGTTGACTTTAAAGAAGTCACAAAAAGCTGCTGTTACAAAAGCCATTCCTTCCCAAGTGCTTGTTTATAGGGAATCAGTGGCCCTTGAGATGACTGTCACTGCACACTGGCTCTGTGTAATTGAAATTAAATTCAGGTAAAACAGTGCAATCCAGGTTGTTCAGATCCATTGTGCAAAGACACAGAGGACTCACTTAAATTAATTAACAATGTGTAGTGGGAGACAGGCAGGGTGTCTGTTTGTCATCATTTAAACTAAGGCTCATAGCCATAGACTTCCAAAGGCTGTTCCGCTCGGTATGCTCAAAGAGAGCATGCGCCAAGCTTACAGTCATTTAATGTGGTTTTCCTCTGTTACTGCTCTGCATAATAGCTTGTCGCACAATAGAAATATCAAGGACCTCTGCTTCTTTTTGCAACTCATTAGTTATAAAGTACCCAGGATTGTAGTGTGTGTGTCTGTGCGTGTGTGTCAAAGATGGAAAGTCATTATCATATTACTTGTGT
>VURO01021318.1:17807-32582 GCA_015108175.1 Pelvicachromis taeniatus
ACAGCATTTTTATGAATCTCCCCTTCTGCCACATCCCAAAGGTGATCTGTTGAATTACGATCTGGTCATTTGAATACAGTGGATTTACTGACGTGTTAAAGCAATAGTGAATTTTGTGACATGTGCATTATTCTACAGTATTATCCAATCCCAATCAGCAAAGATGAGCCCCACTGTAATCATAAAGGGGTGAACATGATCAGCAACAATACTCAAATATGTGGTGGTATTGAAATGATTCTCACTTGATCCCCAACAACATTATACTACCACTACCACCACCGCCCTGAACAGTTCATGTAAGGCAGGATGAATCCATACATTTTTATGTTGTTTAAACCAAATTCTGACCGTACCACTTAAATGTAATGTTGTTTTTCCAATCTTTTATTGTCCAACTTTGGGGAGCCTATGTGAATTCTAGTCTTATTTTCTTACCGGACAGGTGTGGCACCTGGTGTGGTCTTCTCATTCCCCCCATCCTGTGCCCCATTAAAAGTCATTTAAATCACCTTTCTATCCCTCATTCTGATGCTCAGTTTAAACTTCAGCAGGTCATCTTGACTATTTCTAGAGGTCTAAATGCATTGAGTTGCTGCCATGTGATTGGCTAAACAGATATGAACAGCTTAATGAGCAGCTACAGAAGTGTACCTAACAAAGTGGGCAGAGTACCATTCAAGAACCAAGTATTGTGAATACAAAGAATAAAAAACATTTTGAAAACAGTCAGTGCAAGAATAAAAGCTGAGATGGTGCTCAGAGACCTGTTGTTCCAAGGTGGTAGCATAGCAAATGCTTGATCACTTTTTTATTACCCGATCATTCATTTTAAACTTGAACGTTGGAAAGGTTAAAATTCACACTGGCAGACCTGAGGGATCTGAATGGCCTTGCAAGACAAGATTGTCAGAAGACTGATTATGATCTCCAGACCAGGCAAGGCCTGGTTTCAAATGAATCCTAAAAGAGTTAAGCAGGCAGAGCCACGAGGCCAAGATTGAAATGAAAACCATGACTAAACTCTATTAGAATATTGCGATGCTAAATGCCCCAATAGGATCAAAGATGCACTAGTTTAATAGGTAATAGGGTCAACTCTGACTTGTATCATACAGTAATACTCTACTAACATTTATAGGGTATTAGTTTATGTATTCAGTTTTTTTAATAGAACAAAAACAATGAAAAAGAAATAAACAAAAAGTAGAAAAGTAATAAAAAAATGAATAAATATTGACGATCAGGACTACTATACAGTGTTTGCCATCGACTCTCAGTGCACAGCTCATGTATTCTCAGCACTAAAGACTCCCCAGTCAAGCTCTGTTAAATGAACTTCAGTTATTTCAGATATTTGGGCTCACCTATGCACAAATAACAGCAGACTCAAGGGAATACAGCTGCAACATTTGAACCATACAATATTTTTCTCTCTGGTTTTACAGATTCATTTGAAGCTCGGTATCTGAATCTAAAGCTGTCCTCACTAGCATGAAATTCTGACCGCCGAGCCACATGAGCCTTATCTTACCACTTAAATCAACATCTCTTCACACCTCAATTTCCATTTCCTTTCTCCTATCCCCCCCTTGTCCTCCTGTCGGTTCTCCTGTTTTGTGTGTCTGTTTCTGTGTGTGCTGAGCTCGTTCAGCCATGACATGGCTGAGTGTAGTAGCCCTAGGGGCAGTCATGTGCCATGGCGCTCACTCGGACGTCGCAGAAATGTGTTGCAGAGATTTCCATTCAGAGCAAAACTGTTTCTGTAAACCTCACCCACACATACACATGACTCTTCTCCACATTTATGTCCTTCTGAGTCTTTTTTGTTGCCTTTTCATCATCTTTCTTCCTTCATCTCCTTGTATGCCTGTGTTTCTGTCACAGTTGCTAAAGCCCACTGTACCATCTATATATCTATATATATCTATATATCTATCTATATATATATCTATCTATATATCTATATATATTTATTTTTTTACACATATAGATGGTACAGTGGGCTGTAGCAACTTTGTTAACACCTCATATATAGTCTTTGTTAACACCTCAGTCCTCTACTCTGATCCTTTGGGGAATAAAAGCATGCACTGGCAATTATTTTGTCCTCCATTCACTTCCAATTATACTCTACACTCTTGTGTTAACACCTAGTGACATCATGGGCTAAGGGTGAAGCCTCAGTTCATTCTAGATCTGCCACATTCATCTCTCTTTCCAAAACGCAGAAATATAATTGTTCTCTTTCCATATTTACCAGCTAGAAGACAAGAAAACACATCGAAATGCTAAATAATCTGGGTTCGCTCTGATTTTGAAGCCAGCGGCTCTAGCAAATAATTTTCTCCTTCTCATTTTCTCATTCTAGCATCTGTTTCCTTGAGGCTCACTTATGGAAAATCATCATGTAATAACAAAGCCGGGAATTATATTTCTCACATGTCGAAGCAAATGAGTTGCACTTTCATTCTAAAAATACAGATTTGTCAAAAATCACACTTCTGTGTGTTATTACTGATATTACATGAACATTTGGGGGAAACTGACTCTAGACACCTGTGATGGTCTCACATGTTTTATTATTTCCCCCCATTGACCAAGGACTGTTCTTTATTTAACATTCATCCTTTACATGGATAAAACAGGGGGAATTATACAAAAATAAGAGTAAAAACAGAGTAAAAGTAACAGTAAAAGGTAAGTATGTAGATTTTAACATGAGACTAAGACATAAGACTTTAAAGTTGTTCATATACAAATATATACTGTATGTATTCGACATTGTTCTGTGCAAATCTTCTGTAAAAAAGGGTTTTCATAGGATTCTGTGCAGTACTATGAAAAACTAAGTACACCCTTACTGAATTTGCAGTAGGACATGACATGCTGCTGGTCCTTAGAATTCACGTAACCAGGTAAACAGATTCAGGTAAACACAATGCCAAAACATCGCAGCAAATTCACCCCAAGGTCAAACCAGGCAATACTCAGAGAAATTACAAAAAAACTCAAGGGCTACATCCCAGACTGTAGTAGCTATTGTGCATGTTAAATGTTAAAGTTCATGACAGTGCAATTAGAAAAACACTGAAGAAATGTGGCCTGTTTAGAAGAGTTAGCAGGAGAAAGCATCTTCTCTCTAATATGAACAAAACTTCCTCCACCCCAATGTGAGAGACTGATAAAGTAATAAGAGAATGATTACTTCATGTTATTGCTATTAAGGGTGGTAATTAGGTGGTGTTATGTACACAAGAGATCATTTGTGGTATGTATTTTGGTTCATTTCTGTCTACATACTATCAAGATGAAAATATGCATGAACCAGTAATTTCCTAAAAACTCTGCTATACCAGCTAGAATCGCAAATAAAAGATGATAGTGATTGTGATGATAGTTTCACTGGTAAACATAAACTTTGACTCATTTAAACAAAGAATTTCAATTTACAAGTGTACAAGACTTCTATTGAGCTGTGCAGTTTTAGTTCTGTCAAACTGTCTTAAAGCTCAATCAAACACTTCTTGGGTTACACTTCTTAATGAGCCATCAACTTTTTTTAAGAATCGATTTAGAAGAAAGAAATTTATAGCATGCTGTGTGATAATGTGAATTTTTACAGATTAATGGAAGAATGAAAATAATAATCATGCAGTCATTTAGTTAACTTGACAATTTTGGCCCCTTGAGGTGTCGAGGTAGAATAGCTAATTGTGTAATAGGTTGCAGAGTAGGCTCCAGTATCCTTTGCTAAACTAACACTAATAAGTTATGTAGTGTCCCAGTAGAGCCAAGCAGGATTCATTTTCCATGAACTTTGCTACTTGTAGCTCCTTTACTTGTCGTGGCCGTCATCAGTGATTTAAGTCTAATTTGTTGAAGGTGTGTTTATTTGATTGAGCTAATATTTCCTAGAGTGCCTCATTTTCATACCAAATTTACCATGTTGAAATGCTCACTTCAAAAAGTCGCAGTGAAATATTATTATTATTGTTGCAGTTGTTATAAAAAAATAATAATAATATTCTTACTGTAATGATCATATTCATGTATCGCTCTTACCAAATGTCTGCACGCCTCAATCAATCTGGCAATCTGGATGAAACTTACTATATAAGCCATCTAGGATATCAGAGGGTATTTTTATAGTATGCAAATCCTTACAAATTACATGTATTATGAGTGGTTGTAGTAAGATCTGATCTCAAAAGAAACAGCGACATTACATATACGTTCTTGACAGTATGTCTATGTTTTGTGATATGGTTTAAATCGACTGGCTGCAGGGATGGATCTTTTATCAGGGAATAGAAAATACACAATACATAACTCCGCATTAAACAAAATAGATATACTTACCTACTAGGCTGCCTCGTGTCTTTTTATAGTACAGCTTTTTGTCACAAAAAGATGAATGAGGATAGTAAGTACATAGCCACACATAAATATGGTGGACAATTAAAAATAGATCAAAGCAGACAGGTTTGTTAGAGAACCGAAAGACAGAGCTGATATAAGACGTGGTAGCCACGTCTTGTTTACTGGCCAAAAATCAGTCAAGTAAAATGTGGATCAGACAGGTTATTGAGCTAACCCTAAAGACCATTTGGCACCAGTCTGATCCATGATAAACTGCTCCCTGTTGCACTCTACAGGGTTAAAGCAGCAGGGGTTAAATCCAGCATCCACAGCAGCTGCACCACCTGTGAGAAACAAGCTGAAACTAGATGATGGGTCTAATCAAGCCTCATCACTCCTGGCTTAAGACTTGGTGTTTTGCCAGTTGGAAGTCAATGTTTTAAGGATTCCTGTGGCTTTAGAGGGAGTGAGCTGCTATTTCACTAGAGCTTCTTTTCTGTCCTATACTTCTGTCACATCTAAAAGTAAGGCAAACAAATGTATACACAGCACATCATATACTGCAGCAACACACTGGCAGCAGCCAAACCTCAATGTGGGTGTTTGAGAAGAGCTCAGGAGGGAGGATATTTTCTGGTCACGACTCAAAAGCCAGCACGGTCTTCACATGCAGAAACACATGCGCAAATACGCACACAGAGACACACATGCTTAGCTCAGTGTTGATGTATCCCTGCCATAATTCTTGAAGCTATTTTAGAAAAGTGCTCGCTTAGAGGAGTCATGTGACTTCCCCTGTGTGTGCATGTGTGAAATCCAAGTGTGTGAATGGTAGGCATACAGTAGGGAAGGAAGGCATGACATGACAGCACGCGCCGTCAGTCGCTCCATTTCCACTCACACAAGCCCGCACCTACAGCGCGTGCATGCATAAAAGGCGAACGTGCTTATCTGCAGAGAACAGAAAACAGCCTGCACAATTAGTTTTCCATTAAAAAAAAAAATCTTTGACACATCAATTTTTCTCTCCTAATCTCTTTAGCGTAGCTTCAATTATTCCTTTAGGAGATTGTTCAGATGTAATGACATGCGCTTCTAGCTATCGCATACAGTGGTTCAATTACTAACAACGGCTTTATAAGGGTTACGTTCATATAAAGAATGAATATCTGTCAGCTGCAGGGAGACACGGCCTCAACTGTCAATTACAAAAATGGCAAATAACAAACTGTCTCAGGGAGAGACACTGGGGTATAAAACAGATAAACACTTGATTACATAAAGCAATGCATTTTCTTCTTTTGTATTACAGGTTTTCTGAAATATTGTGCTTTAACCCTTACGTACGGTTCATATTTCAAGCTTTCACAGTACAGTCTAGCTCTATTTTAATATTTACATATAAGTAACCACATTTCCATAAAAGATAAAGCTTATGTATTTTTTCAATATTAGAGACAAAGGGATTTACAGAAGGGATTTGGATTACTGTTTTCAAACTCCGTCAACTTGAAAAGACCGTCAGCAGCCATTAATGTTTTCTTTTAAAAGCTAAACTCAGATGTAGGATGCTGTTAGGGTAGCTGGGTCATTGACACAGCCTTTTGTGTTTTCGGTTCTTTGATTCTTGTTAATTTCATTATGTTCTCTGTGTGTCTTATATTTCCTAGCTTAGTCTGCTTATGCTCCTCAGTTTATTTAGTAATTCTAGTTTTGGTTGTCTTAGTATTTGGTCCTGTTCATGTTTGGTCTTGTCTGGCTCTTGTTTGTCTGGCTCTTGCACCTGTGTGTTTCCTCCCCAGCATTTCCTGCATTGTTTTCATGTTTGTCTAGTTGCCTGTTTTCCCCAGTCGTGTCTCTGTGTGTCTGATTGCATCTCTGAGTGTGTGTTCCTGTTACTTCCTGTTTTACTTTGGCAGTCTCCTGTCTGTGTTCTGTTTTACATTACACACATTACATGACAGATGCAGGTTCTTTTGTTTTCAGCTGGTATCAGTGACAACGAGGGTGAGGGTGTCCTCCACTGAGAGGGTTTTCATACTTCAGACAAATACTGTGTTCATCCCTTCATTCAAATAAGGTGCTTTCTATGTTTTGCCTGCAGCTCCTTTTTTCAACCTTCATATGCCTGTGAAGACAATATAAACCAAAGCCAGAGAAGGCCACCAAGAAAGACGAGCATCATAAAAAGACTTGAGGATGAAAACTACTGTGAATGTTACAGTGAATTGTAACTAGCAGTAACGGGAGAGAGGACATAATGTACATGCAGGGAAAAAATGAGCTTGCAAAAACAAAAAGTCCAGATTGACAGGAAAATCCAAAGGTGATATGACAAAGTAAAAAGTGAGACTAGACACAAAGGACTGACTGTACAAGAAGACAGTACAAACAACATACAAACAACAAACAAAATGGGACCGTGACACAAAGTACTTTCAGTTCCAACAGGAACACCTAACAAATCTTCAAAATTCAGAAGAAAATGGCTTTGGATCAGTGATGTTTGCATATTTCATAAAGATGTAAGTAGTCATAACTTTGCATTGATAAATGATGTATCTTTCCAGTGTTTGTTTGTGCCTCTGTGTTTTAATGTGATCATACCGTGTGCATTCTGTGTGCATTTAAAAAAAATATGCAAACCGAGAACAGCCGGCAGTCTCTCACTTGGCCTTTGCTGTTTGTAATGTCTCCATATTGACTGTTTGACACTTACACCTACTACAGAGCTATGTGATGTGTACGTGTATGAGGATCAAGGAGCCAGGGATAAAGACAGCAAATATCAAAGGGTTATTTGGTGTGTGAGGTTAAGGTCCAAAGAGTCAGCACATACTGAGAAAGTGACATTTTAATTTCTTCAAAGGGTTGCAATACTTTGTAAATAAATGATTTTGGTGAAGCAGTGGCCATGTGAGGAAATAAACAGCGGCATTTCTGAATCAATTTAGTCTTTTTTTTTACCGTGCAAACCATTTTGACAGTGCTTACCTTTGATTGTGCTGAAGCTATCAGTGTGTGTTTATGTGTTAGAGTATCATGAAAATATAAAAAAACAACCTCCCTACATAGAAAAAGCACACGTTTTTGTGGTTCAGTATTCTTATTACCTATATTATTAGCATTTAATGTAATATATAACTATTTTTTTATTTATAAGTTAGTATTTTAGACAATGTTTACTGCAGGGAATAGTTAGTTCTAGTATTTACTGTAATGTTGGGCTGACAATGAATGTTTTCCAGCGTTTGTGTTTTTCAAGTATTTACTGGATAATAACTGTGCTGTACTTACAACCACTCTTCACTTTATTAGGGGCAAAAGCAGGGAAAAAAAACTATTATTTAAAATCGGTGATACTTATTTATCCATAATTTCAAAACAAATGACACTAAAAATGTGTCTACTTTATTGCATTTATTGCTACATATTTTTTAAACTTTACATATATATTGTCATATTTCTGATTAGAAAATCACTGAATTTGTGTAATACTTTGTTTTTAAATCTTAGTTTCACTTACTTGACGTCATTCCTTTAGTTCTTGGTTACGTCTTTGTTAGATCAATTTATTCTGAAAAAATAAATCCATGATCATTCCATATGCGATCTCCCTGGGAAAAAAAAAAAACATTTGAATCCCACAGACCACCTGCTGTTGTCTTGGAGGAGCATTTATCTTCGTGCATATTTTGTTCCGACATGTTAAATGGGTAGTTTAAGTCCCTGATTAGCCAAAACAGTAGAATTTGCAGCGAGACATGTAGTTTAAAGTCAAGAATAAAAGTACACACATATGTCTCTCTGTGCTTCCTGCCAAAATGCGCCACTGCTCCTTACACCATATGGCCAGCTGTGCCATTTAAGACCTCAGAGAATTTTTGCTTGCAGGTGTCAAAAAAAACCCAATCAGCCCTCATTGAATTTACAGTCACAGCTGCATTCAACTGGGTCCACTCTCCAGTGCCTTGAACACGAATTTAGGCTTTTAAATAAAGCCTCAGTAGGTGCATCATTTTGGCAGAACAAATTAGTAGATGGATGCAGGTGCAGCTGCTGTACTGTATACCAGCACACAGGGTGCGTAGGGTCTGCACATTCCCTGTTATTGTGATTCTATTGATAGCATGCAAAGACTGCTGCAGCAAACCATGACATACCACTAAAGAATCAAGGTCAGAGCTATCTCATCATCTAAATCATTCACCAAGTCTCATTAATATCACGGTATCTGTAAAACCTCACCTTTCAAATATTTTAAAGGTTAACATTTCATCCTAGGTTTGACAGATGTAAATCTCCATTACAAGACTCACCCTGCAGAGGCTTTTAATGATGCCACTGGATTGACTGATTTTTATACTGTTACTACTCTATCCATCCATCTAATCCATCTATCAAGTATCTTTACTGCTTATCCATTTTATGTTTGCAGGGAATATGGAGCAAGTCCCGCCTGACTTTAGGTAAAAGATAGTTCATCGCTGGTTTGTATAATAATCTAAAACTTTTAGATACCATGAAATATATGCTTATTTACAGTCAGGTCCATAATTTGTTGAAAAATGTTCATGTTCAATGTTCATGCCTCTGTATAAAACCACAGTGGATTTTTAAATCAAACAAAGCTTTAATTCAAGGGGTTTTATAACCATTTAGCATTAACTGTTAACTGGAAGGCAGAAACCAAAATTAGCTTGGAGCTGAATGATGGGAAGAGAAAAGTATCATGAAGGAGTGAAAAAGGTCATAATCCAAAGCATACCATGTCATCTGTCAAAGACATTGGAGGCAGTGTTATGGCACAGGCATATATGGCTGCCAGTGGAAGCAGGTCACTGGTGTTTATTGATGATGTGACTGCTTACATGAATGAATGGATGATTTCTGAAGTGTACAAGGCAATACTCTGTGCAAGAGTTGAAGACTTATTTGTTTTTCATCCATGCATAAAAAAAATACTTCAAATATTTTTATTTATGCCAATCCGTTATTACACTCTTAAATCCACTAGTTATATTATAAGATTATAAAATAAGATTATAAGATTTTGGGATCTTATAAAGCTTCAAACAACGCTTCGACTATTAAATTAGTCGTCGATGATCGTGACTAGTCGACTAATCGTCTAGTGAGTAAGAACTCATACTTTCCATTGTCTCTCATGTCTGTTTGAACCATGGTACAAATCAACTCCAAGCTTGGAAAGATAACGTGTGTTCACAATAGGAACTTAATGTTTTAAAAAATTAGGATCCCCTTCCCCCTAGGGTCCGATTTTATTGAGGGATATGTGAATGCCGTAAATTAAATTAAATGTGTTTGTATGCGTCAACTATTCTAAGCTGTCATTTTGGCAAGCTCTCTTTATCTACAAGAGGTATTATATCTCAGGGGATTTTAAAATACATAATAGACACATTAAATCAGTTGTTCTTTATTCCTTTGTTTGCTGTAAAACAAAGTCTTACTTAGCAACTTATGCACGGGCAATACCAAAAGCCTGTAGTGAGCTGAGCACCGAGAGTCTCAGAGTGGCTTTAGGCCTATCTGATCCTTTGATGGATTAGAGCCTCTCATTATATGGTTTCAACAGGACAGTGAGTGAAAGCAATAAGAGGAAGGAGTACTAGACACTAAGAGAAAGTTAGCAGGGGGAGAAAAGCCCAGAGCCCATTTTGACACATTTCCTATACTTCATCAGTATCTGATAGTTATAGCTGGAACATAGGGATTGTCAAGCTTTGCTTCAGCTGAGCTCATTTTCTCCCCAATCTTCGCTTCGCTGTCATTACTGTCTGTGCTTTCGGTACATCTTTCTCTGTTATGACTGCTGTTCTGTTGATTTCTCCATTTCTTTTACTTCCACTGTCTGTCAGATACCCTGACTCCCTACTGACTCCAAAACTAACAGGGCTTCACATGAACCCCATTTTAATGGAGGGCAAACAAAGGCAGGCTGAGCGTAGCCTTACAACAGCTTGCAGACAAAAGGGATAGTCTGAGCAGAGCACAGACCTCAGGGAATTCACAGAACCTCAGAATTAATTTGGAAAGCCCTGAGTCTTTGTTTAATCACAGAGCAGACTTTCTGTACAGTATATGACACTTTGGTAGGACTTTCTTTCCTAGAATCTATACAGAGCTTTCAGCACTTCAGGGGGTTAAAAAAAAAACCTTCATTCTGGCTGGGTGAAGCTTATTGTGCCGTGCTTATTGCTAAACAAATTCTGTATCCTGTCAGAACAATTAGAGTATCCTAAACTGCATAGATTTGTAAACAAAGATTATTAGATTTCATGTCCGAGCATCACTTTTTTGGGTCTTTGGTACACAGGAAATTTCTGAGTTGTGCAGGCTAACTGTATATGACTAATATTTTTAAACAAAACAAATAGACCTAATGTTATAATCTCATATTTGAATCTGGATTAACTGTGAGTTTAACCATATGAATTAAACAAGCACTCTATTTTGGAAATGCAAAGACAAAAGTTATGTATTTTTAATGCACAGTTAACCTTAATTAGACCTCACAGGGTGGACTATGATGCCACGAACCAAGATAAAATACATAACAGAGACAATTATTAAAGTAAACGGAAAATAATTATCTTGCTCACCAGATCCTCTTCCTCCTTATAATCATCTTCACTATTGTTGCCATCGTGTCTTGCCAGTTTACTAAGAGGGTAGATTTCTCTACAGCCGCTTTCTCGGTTCTCAGTTCCCTGTTAACTTTCTTCGGGTCGTCATATAGGGCACTTTCTACTATCACTTTCTGTCAGATCAGCAACGGCAGACTGACTGCTGGGAGCACTGGGACAAGTGTTGTTTTGACCAACTGTGAATATGATTCAAGATTCTTTATTTTTCATGTGCATAGTTATACAAATACAACACGCAGTGAAATGTGACCTGATACACACCTCGAATATTTACAAAGGGGACAATATGTGCAGCAAGTGGGTGAGTTATGTATACATTATATAAATTAAATAAAAACAATCTGGAAATTTACAGTTACAGAAAGTCTCAGGTCACCAGAGTCTCAGAACATCTGCAGATTACATCTACATTAGACATGACTGTGATGCTTGCTTATAGATTGTTCTCAGCACATCATCTAAGCACACAGTAGAACATCCCAAAGATGCACACTGAAGCATGCATTCAGGCTGTTCCTCTCTCTCTACCTGTTCCTCTGCATTTGGTGTAATAACTGATTAGCAAAGGTATAGAGAGAATGTTAAATCGTTTTACAGGCACTGGAAGCTACTGATTTAATTATAGATAGAAAACAAAAAGTTTTGAGTGATGGACCCCCCTCATCTTTGTCACAATGGTTTGGTCCACTGCCTCCTCTAAATGCATCACTTTTCACACTTCAAAATAAGGATGTATGAAACACACAGTTATTTCTACCTCAGTAAAATTAAATATAGGTACTGCTAAAAAAAAAAGACAGACTGTATATTATTAGTTGGATTATCTCACTGTTGAATCTTGTGCTTCACTGTGTCCACCAAATTGTTATGAGACATCTATAGTACATCTCCTTTAATGCTTGTTTATGGAGTCAGCAGGTCTGTGCCCATTAAAATCATCATTAATAACTCACACAAGCAAACCTAAGAGAAATAAAAGTAGGAGAGTTTTAAGATTAAAAATACAACATTTGCACCCAAGACCATTTGATTTGACTTCTGTTAGCGCAGATTGCAAAGAACTCCTGTATTCATGCACGCACAGAATGGGAAGTTGTAGGACATTAAAAAAATCAAACTGTGTTGTATTTCTCTGCTAATCCTCTGAGAACAGCTATAAATCTGGATTTGGGGGAAAATAAGTTGCACTATTAGCGCTTGTAATAGGTGGCAACTTTACACCAGTGACCACAACAGTTCAGCACATATTTTTGTGCCGACCCCCACAATCCGAAACGTTCTAATTAGCATGTTTCCACAGCAACTAGGACAGCAGAAGTACACCAACTGTGTCTTTGTGTTTGTTTGAGCAAAGATAAATCATCGATGTAAAGTCTAGTCCCCATCACATCTTTTCTTTTGTGGGGGTGGAAAAAATAACTATCTAGTAGTTGCTATACTGAAAATAAAGTCCCTTATGACCTGTCTTCACTTTGGACTCATTAGCATGCCAAATAATAAGGTCAAATATTGTGTTTCTTCACTTGGATGAACATTTACCAAACAATGGGAGAACAAAAACAGCATTTCTGTCACATCAGTGAGTTAGTGACAAGCCCAATCCTAGGGAAATTAGACAAAACAATGGCATTAATCAGACCATGCAGCCATGTCTTTAAGCCTGGGAAGAGTTATTAAGCAATCATCCATCTTATAATGCAAATCCAATTATGTAGAAAAAATGATTAACGCATCAATATTTAAATGGTGCATTACATTGTATGTTGTGTGACAATGGATATGTCAGCTGTAACTGTAAAATCACTCAAGGGGTAGTATTCTTCTGGGAAACCTGAGGTCCTGGTATTCATGGGGGTGAAAACACAAAGCACCCACCTAAAGCAGACCAATCTGCTCATACTATCATACTCATGATACCCATTTATTTGTGTGTGTGTACAGAGGTCCATATATATTTGGACACTGACCCAAGGTTGTTTTTTTTTTAACCTGTTCACTGAAACATATTCCAATTACAGTTATATAATGGACATGGACATAATGTGTAGACTTTCATTTGAGGGTATCCACATTTGAATCGGATGAAGTGTTTAGTAGTTTCAGCCCCTTAACATGTGCCACCCTTTTTTAAAGGGGACTAAAAGTAATTGGACAACTGACTCAAAGGCTATTTCATGGGCAGGTGTTGGCAATTCCTTCATTGTGTCATTATTAATTAATCTGCTAAAAGGCCTGCAGTTGATTTGAGGTGTGGTGCTTGCATTTGGAAGACTTTGCTGTGAACAGACAACAAGCGGTCAAAAGAGCTCTCCATGCAGGTGAAACAAGACATCGTGAATCTGCAAAAACGGGAAAATAAAAACATCAGAGAAATTCCTACAATAGTAGGAGTGGCCAAGTCTACAGTTTGGTACATCCTAAGAAAAAAAAGCACTGATGAACTCAACAATCCAAAAGACCCGAACATCCACAGAAGACAACAGCAGTGGATGATCATTTCCATGGCGAAGAGAAACCCCTTCACAACAGACAACCAAGGTAACAACACAGTCCAGGAGGTAGGCGTATTGAAGACTGCATGAAAGTAAATACAGAGGGTTCGCTACAAGGTGCAAATCACTCATAAGTCTCAAGAATGGAAAGGCGAGATTGGACTTTGCTAAAAAGAAAAAAGAAAAAGACATCAGCACAGTTCTGGAACAACATTCTTTTGACAGATGAAACCAAGATCAACCGCTACCAGAATGATGGCAAGAAAAAAGTATGGAAAAGGCATGGAACAGCTCATGATCCAAAACATACCGCATATTCAGAAACCCAGAATCTGGTGAATTCTAGACTTCAGGCTATTACTGCCAGCAAAGGGTTTTCAACCAAGTATTAGAAATGAACATTTTATTTGCAGTTATTTAATTTGTTCAATTACTTTTGAGCCTCTGAACTGAAGAGATTGTTTTAAAAATGCTTTAGTTCCTCACATTTTAATCCACTGAATCAAAGCTGAAAGTCTGCACCTCAACTGCATCTGAGTTTGTTTCATTTAAAAATCACTTTGGTAACTTACAGAACCAAAATTAGAAAGAAATTGTCTCTGTCCAAATATACATGGATCTAACTGTATGTCTGCTCACGCTTCCCTACATGAAACAGACTGCTGTAAAGAGATGGAGAGCTACAGCCTGAATAGAAGCGTGTTCCACTGTGACATCAAAAAGTCCATGATGTCTGTAGAAATGGTTCTGCTATAGCAAATTCTAAAGTTAGAATTTTGCTGGGAAACTTATTTGCTGTTGTCATTCAAAGTTCAATATCACCACCTTTTGACAGGACACGAGACTCTGTGCAACATCAGGTCTGTTACAGAGAACACCAATGCAGTAGTCCACTATCATTAAAACTTGTTCTGAATGTCATTGCTTGGTTGTAATTAGACTAAAAAAATTTGCTAAATATTTGTGGTGACATAATAGCTCCCTTTCCTGTGCTGCTGATATTATCACAGCAAGTGCTAACACTGTTCTCTCACTATCTTCCCCTCAGAAACACGCACGCACGCACACATGCACGTTCGCACGCACGCACACACACAATTGTGTATCTGTGTTTTCAGGGGACATTACATTTAATGTCTGGAGTCTTTGTCCCATCGTAATTACTTGCCTCACCCCAACCTTACTCTAAATTGGGAGGTGCTTAATTGTAACTGTAAAAGTCCCCAAACCACAGCAGTACAGGCACACAC
>VURO01021319.1:0-19809 GCA_015108175.1 Pelvicachromis taeniatus
TCCAGACACAAAGCCTCAAAAGCCCGGTTGCTGTGTCTGAAGCAGACGACGTCTCCTCATGGCTGCGATTCAAGACGCTACGTTCAGCCCTCGGATCAGCCTCATTCAGCTTGACCCATTTCAGCATATTCACAATGTTACTGTTGACTCATTTTACATTTGTATGATGCCTTCACCCTACAAATCCTCTTTGTCTTACACTAAATAAACATCTGATCCTGTGACATAACAACCGAAGCGTATATATCGGCACGGTACCAGCTATCCATAGCTGTTTAGGTCATAAGCAAATGCCAGAGTTCCCGTCTACCTTTGAGACAGCCGTTCCATCATTTACATACAGCAGTGTGATCTGCATATCGACCAGTTGGTCTGGATTCATTTCAGTGTGTTTAATCCGATAGTGGAGATTGATGCTTGCAGCAGGGTAGGCTGGTCCGTGTATGTTTCCTCATATTCGCTCGCTCACTCAGACGTTGCAGTGACAGGCAGTCTGATTGGATCACAACCAATCATTTTCCACTCAAATAGAGAGCAAATGAAATGTCTCTGCTACATGCAGTGCTGTGCATGGTTAGGATCCAGTAGGCACAGAGGCCCTTCCCTTATTTTCCTCTGTAAATACAGTGAATATATGTATAGTTTCTGCTATCCATTGTGTTCCTCGTCTTCTTTTATGCCGTATTGTTGCTTTCCCCTCTGAGATCGCACTACCTCTAGGTTTTTCTCCCCCTCTTTCGCATTCTCGCTGCATGCATGTTTCCCGGTGCTCTGTAAATTAGGCTGAAAATGGAAGATTAACCTCTGGAGATGAGACGCTTTCTTAATGCGCTCTGTTCCTCTCACTCCTGGTCTCTTTTCAGTAAACCACTGCATTACAATATTATTTAATGGGAGCATCTAATTGGAATCAGCTGGAAAGCAGAGAAACTGGGTGGCCAAACCTTTTACTAGGCTGTTAGATTCAAACATGGAGGATTATGCTCATTAAAACACTCTGGTGCTCAATTTATTTTGCGCGCAAGTGTGTGTGTTTGTCAAGACAGATGAGGCGAGTGGGGAGGTTTCTGGGAATTTGTATGTGCATCATTCATGGTTGCACAAGTTACTTGACCTCATTATTTCACCTAATAATTGAAAATGGTTCTAAAAACTACATTTTCCCAGCACTAAACATTTGAATTAAGTTTGATTATCTGTGATTGGTCATTCTATGGGCCTTTGTTGCATTTTGGACCTCTAAAAATGTTCCAGCTAACTTCCTGTATAGTTTACTGGCTTCAGCGTGGGTCCCTCTGTAAGCAAAAGGAGTAAATACACAGAGTCCATGTTTGCTGCTCCTTTAAACAATTACAAAGGAAGCGTTTTTAGCAGATGTGGGCGGCCTCTTCTGGTTCTGTTCAGTGTAAATGTTGCATTGCAATCCTACAGTATGTGTTGCAATGCCTAAATCACAGCGTAAAACCTCTTTTTTTCCTTGTGTTGTCTGTGCTGTAAAAAAAGAGCACTAATTCATAAAACATGTAGAGAACGCATGTAAGTTGTTTTGTTACTACACAGAGCAGCAAAGAGTAACTATAAATAAAATAATGAAGAAAAATGGGCCAAGTCACAGATGATTGTCAGCTGGTTTTGTTTTTACTGAGTTGTGCACCTTGTATTATTCAGTCTTTTCACCATTGCTTTGTGCAAAACACTATTAACTTCAACTTTAATGTCAATATGATTGAACAATAAGTCAAACAAGTGCTTATACTCTGTGTGCGTGTCATTGTGTGTCTCCTCCCCAGCATGAATTATTTTGGTTCAACTACTCCACGTATCAGTGCCAGTAGATGAGCTACTTAGGAACATCTGATCTCTTCCATTTTATGTTGTGTTTAGCAGAGCGGCTCCACTGAGAGGTAATATTAATTGGTTGGTCCATTATTTCGGTCCAGGTTAAAGCATCTCCACAACTGTTGGGTGAATTGCCATGACATTATGTACACAATTATTGTCCCTAGACAGTAAATTTGATTTGTGCTATCACAGGATTTTCCTACGCTGACATTTTTTTGGCTCTCCACAACCTTTGGACATAAAATCATAACAATTGCTGCAGATATTTCTTGCAGGATGAATTCTAATGTCTTTGGTGGTTTATTGACTCTCTACTAGAAGCCTACTTTTAAGTTGTTCAGCAGGCCTATGACCAATCGTCTTGTCCTCAGCTTTGTAGTGCTAATCAACATGCAAATATGCTAAAACTAAGATTATATTATCATGTGCATGTCAAAATATAACACTTACGATCCCTTATAAGGCTGTAAAATGTATATAAAAAGTTAATGTTTACTTTGCAGTCTCAAATCAACCAAGTGTTCTCCTCGATCGCAAAAAATGTGAACATTCATAATGATTGCTTTTGCTTCACATATCAAATACTTTTCAAGATATGTGTTTTTGAAAAAAATGGTCCATCGACCCACTTTCAGGTCTTTTTTTAAATCTGGCAATATTTGAATGTGAATACTGTATCTCAGAAACTATCAAAGATAAAAGGTTGAAAGTTAAACCGATTTTTCTTACCATCAAAACGAATCAGTGTCTGTAATTTGGGACACATTCATTAAGTATTGGCTAGTTAAAATATATTTAAAAAAGAGTCCAGTGCTA
This sequence comes from Pelvicachromis taeniatus, assembly GCA_015108175.1. NCBI lineage: Eukaryota > Metazoa > Chordata > Actinopteri > Cichliformes > Cichlidae > Pelvicachromis > Pelvicachromis taeniatus. Next base: position 2,659 of record VURO01021319.1, read on the forward strand.
CTGCAAAGTCCCATATTTGAGCACATATTCACCAAATCTCAAACTGCAAAAGACAACTAGAGATGATTTTTGGATAGTATCTAGTTGAACTACTGTAAAGCTGTAAAATAAAGTATGTAAAAAACTTTTAAACTAAAACGCTTAGTCACAAAAATGTAGCATGCTGGATTGAGCAAATGTGTCCTAATTCTGTGCCTATTAGTTTTTATTTTGTATTGTTTTTTTCTGTGTTGCTTTTATTTGCTTATCTTTTAAATCTTCAAATAACTGTTCAGCACTTGTTTGAAAGAGCTTTACAAATAAAGTTATTATTATTATTATTATTATTAAATATGACAAGCTGCACCACAAAAACATAAATAACAGGAGACTTCTGGAAAAAAAAAAATCATTTTCAGAGCGTACCCTACCTACCAACCATTTTGAGACCTGGAGGAGTCTGTTATGTTAAATTATACTAAGAGGCAAAACATGCATATATTTAATATATTTATTAATATATTTATTTTATCTTCTCATATATTACTAGAATAGTTATAACAATGTCTGATACTTTCAGCAATCTCACAAGAATTCCAAGAATTCCCTGACATGTGTGAGTCTTTATACTGAGACTAAGATTATTATTCCTAAATTTGATGTAATAGTTACTTTGGTTACAATTCTCTCACTGATAAATTAAAAAACTGCAGTGAAAAAATAGCTTAAAATACACAGAAGAAATCGATCATACTGATCATAGCATCACAACAGTCAATGCTATCTATGTGCAGTTAGAGGGAGGCGCACGTTTCAGAGGTGTTGGCGTACCTACACCATAGTTTTAACTCAGAAGTATAAATCACCTGTTACATTTCGAGAGGAAGCGTGTAGAAGAGCTGCCCCTCGTTTTCCTCGGTTTGTTAGTGAGTTCATGTGTGGAGTTATAACTTTTCTTTTGACTAAGTTAGTCAGCTGAACGATTTTTGTTTTAAGTTGCAGCAGTTTTGTTTGTTATGTTGGCCTTAGCCCTCCCCGACGCTAATTTATTCTTCCTTTTTCAATATCCTGGCAATAGACTGTTTCAAACGGACCCAAACAGTCTCCTCGTTTTCTCCATCTAGCACTATGTTATTCTCTTTACCCCTACACCAACCTGTGGATGTAACAAACATACTGACCTTACAAGAATAGCTTCTGGATCCAAGCCTTTGCTGAGGTTTTTGAACAGGCTGCAGTGCCTCATCCCTGTTGTGGATGGTGTTATCTCAAACACTTGCTTGGTTGCTCTTGTATTTGTTGCTTCTCTTTTTAAAGAAAACATAAAATCAAACTGTAAATGTTTCACAAAGGTTTTGTAGTTTCTGCCAGGCTTGTAAAACTGCCAGAAATTCAAATTCTACTTCAGTACCCATCATTTCCTGAAATTTACGGTCCTTTGTACTGCTGAAAATCCCAACTTTAATGCAAGGCATAAACAGTTGTTGATTTGTAATAGGCCATATGCCAACTGGGACTTTTATTGAAAATAATTTCACCCCCACGCTAAAGCTTCTGTGAACCATCACCAGATCAATGTGTTTACTAACTGTCCAAAACCTCCCAAATATTTGCTGCATTATTTAAATTATAGCATTGCCATTTGCCCCTATATAGCTTTGATGCTAACATCTAACTCTGTTGAACCTTGTACTCCTCTTGGCCACAGATGCCTTGATGCTGTGCTTGAGTGCAACACCTGGCAAAACAGCGACACTGATCACTCTGTTGGAGTTGAAACCATATGCACCATTTTTTACTCTCGGTGTTTGCTTGCTTTTGGGATCTGAAGGAGTGTTAGAACCCAGAAACAGCAATTAGTTTAGACTTAACCAGTCATTATAAGTTGTGTTAGGGAGCTTAAAGCACTGATGTGCAGGAGTGAAACATCACAGATCTTCAGCGAAACAGCAGCAACGTTTATCTTGTTCAGATTATTTCATTGCTTTTTGTCTTTATCATTAGAGAGGTGGTCCTGTGACATACTTGTTTATGGTGAACCTTGCCTCTTGCCCCAATGCTTATTGTGAATGGGTTTCAGCGTTCCCTTGTAGGTTTCTACAGGATAAAGTTAATGGATGGATTAAATATACTAGGCATGTCAATTTCATTTTAGTTTGTGGTCCATGTTCAGCCCATTTTGAGCTCATGTGGGCCGGACTAGTGAAACTGCCCGAATGTACAGAAATCAAATACACATTTAATCTCTGAGATAGTTTACCATTTATTTTATTTTATGTGTCAGTTTTCTGCAATATAAAAAAAATGCTTTTGTAGTAAATAAAATAAATCTGTCAGCACGACTATTTGGGCTTAAACTGTAAGAAGTAAATGTGAAAAATGACAGAAATCTACAATTTAATTACTTTGGTGTAGCATGGGGGAGGCTTAATCAATGTCAAAAAGTGTCAAATTTATTAAAACACAATAAAAAGTCTAAAGTTTCTCATCTATTTCACAGTTTTGTTTTTTTTTTCATTTCATTTCAGTCTGAGTCTTTGTAGGGCCACTTCTGGCCCCCGGGCCTCATGTTTGACAGCAGCGATTGACAGGCAACCACAAAAAACATCACGTAGGTGCAGCTGTTTTCTGTGCTTACGTACTGATAGTATGCTTTCATTACAGATCATAATTTTGGCTTGTGTTGTTAATAACAGTTAAACACTTAAAAGACAAGGTGAAGTGTTGCTCAAACAAACACACAAACCTCCACCCACACACACACAAACTGCTCTCAGGTTATTACAGGGTGTCATTGTTTAATTCTTGCTCATTAAATGCTCCAGACAATGACAAAGCGCCTCAGTCTCTGACAGCCTCTTTGTTAACCCTCTCCCTCTTATCTCTTTCCGCCTCCTATTCTCGCCCCTCTCTGCTCCGCTTTGTGTCTATTGTACGACACTCAAGGACGATTTGACGGCATCCCCAGCCACCACTTAAACATCCCTATTCATCTCCAAGTAAAACCTGCGCGGGAGAGAGAAATACCAACTCAAACTGTCGAGAGAACAATTTGCGAAAGCCTTGGAATGTCAGATACCTCTCGCCACTTACTGGTAATATAAAACTCACGCTGATGGAGACAACGCTGATGGCATTGGCGGCGGAGACAGTGGTGATATAAGATGTCATAACCCTGTGTCCTTGCGCCGAGTGTTTCAGAAGCATCAATCTGTTTGACCTTTATCCGGGACTCAAACCTGTCTACGCTCAAATTTTTCCTCTCTATTTCTTTCACTCTCTCCTGGCCTGCCCTGACAATGATTGTTACAAAGAGTGCTGGGAGTCTACATGTGTGCTCGTGCGAGCGAGGGCGAGAAAGACAGAGGAAGATGGAGAGACAGAGAGAGGCTGCCCCTGAGTGCATTCGCTTAAGAACTGGGGGCCACCTGAGAGCAACCGAGCAAAGAATAGCGAAGATGAGAGAAAATGAAGAGACAAAAGCACTTCCCTGGTGTAATTATGCTTTCATTTCATGGCCAAGTATCCACATGATGTGCCCTGCATGCAGAGACACTCATTAGGGTTATGGCACATCAGGAATATAACTGGCATCTGCCTGTTGAGAGCAAGCAAAAGTAGATGCACTGTCAGGGTGTGACTGCGAAAGCAACGCCAGTAAAAGATGCAGGGGTTACAACTGTGCAGTGCGGCACAACAGTGAGCACATAAAGAGCTTGCTCTCACATTTGGATGCTTGCAAACATGTTGTTTTTTTTTTTTTGAGCAAAACATAGCTGGTATTATGTTGCTAATGACGACGGTTCTAGTGGTTGTTTTTCTGACTTTTAGGGCAAGTTTTTTTCCCCTCGTTTTTCATTTTGGGGAGTAAATATCCAATTTTTGGATGAGCACAGTCTCTCCTGTGATGCTCATGAAAGGAAAACACCAGAGCAAACAACAAACCTTCTCAAAGCATTACTACAAATACAAACAAAGCTTAGAACGAATCCACAGAACTTACCCGGCATCAGAAGAGAATTCCCCCCGCGTCCCCTCTGCTAGTAAAGCAGTCGGTTCCTGATGTTTGGATCAATGTTGCAACAAATAACTCTAATATGTCTGACTGTGAGCGCTGTCATGCCCTACCTTATGCACCGCTGAAGAAGAATGGGATGTTAATGTGGTTAAATATGCGCTCTCATTACTGCTGGCAGGGACTCACTTCATTAACAGCCCCCTGCTAATGTGCCACTCTACTTTTTTTGTACTTTTTTTTGTGTGCGTTTGCCAGTCTCTGTGTGTCACTGGCTTGTGATACATGAAGAGAGAGATAGAGAAGTTGCGTGATGGAAAAGTGCACGTCTGCGCTCCAAACACACTGTACAGGTGTTTGAATGTAGGCATGACGGAGGATGAAACAGACATCTGTGTGCCTGCGGTTCTCCAGCAAAGGTGAGATGAGTATTAATTAAATAAGCAAGCTCCAAAGCTGTCAGATATTGATCAGTCCACAATTTGTTCTCTTTCATGTAGTCCTCATCCACATATCCTCCTTTGTGAGGCACTGGGATTTAATAAGGCAAATCAATGAAAAAATAATGGCTTCCACGTAGATTCACTCCAACAGAATCAGGAGAACTGATATTTTGTATTTTCTTATAGCACTTTAGCACCAAAAGCATTTTCTACAATTCACCCAAGCGCATTTTTTTGTCAAAGTGCTTTCTAACTAACATTCACATATCCCAGAGCATCTGGAGGTTCAAACTGGAATTAATGCAACTCTGTTTAGGAAGTAATAATCAAATGAGGTCCTGAAACAAGTAAAAAAAAAACCTTTGTGTGTGGCAATCCATTTCGGGAGGTGTCATCTTTGTGTCGTTATGAGAGACAGTGATACCCCTTTAGGATCGTTTTACTTCATGATAAACAACCAGAAGAAAGGAGTTCAAGTCCTGTACAAGGCCATCTTTTCTGTCCTTATTTTCCTTTAGTTTTTGACTCTGTTTGCTTTTATTTAGACTTTAAATTTGAGAATAAATGATGCAGCCATGGTTAGAGGAGAGATACTGGTTAAAATAGATTCATTTACAAAGTTGACAGTATGTTAAAAGGCAACCATGTGCATCAAAGTTATCTAGCATTTCCCTTGTTACCATGTTTGGGCGAACATGGTTACCACGATTACACGTCCAGCGATAGCGATAAACCAACACCTTTGCCCACATTCAAATGGTGTCAGTTAAAAAATTAACTAACTTATAAAGCATGTCACAATAAAAACGTCTGATTGAGAGTTTTTGTGTGACTGCTGAGTTTGCCAGACAAGCAGAAGACACTTGGTTCAGTCCTGTGAGGAGACACAAATTCTTGGGGGTTGCGTCAGGAAGAGGATCTGGTATAAAAAGCATCCTGCTGTGAATAAAGAGCTTTTGTACCGTATGATCATCATGAAATGAGACTAGGTTTGATTTTACAGAACAGTCACAGCTAAAGGTTTTTTTTATACACTTTGCTGCTTCGGTTTTTATTCAGATTGCTTTTTTTGATGGTTTTATTCTGCCTCTATGATACAATAAAAATAAATTGTAAGCATTTCATTAGTTTCAAAGACTTTTATTGACAAATAAATCAAATTTACTCAAAGAGTGAGTCTTTACAGTGTTGACCCTTCTTCTTCATAACTCCTGCAGTTCTTTGTGACATGCTGGATATCAGTTTCTGGGCCAAATTCTGATTGATGGTGATCCATTTCTGCCATACCAGTACTCAAAACTGATCATAGTTTGTGGGCTATGCTTGTCCGCCCTGTTTTTAAGGCTTGACCTCAGATTCTTGATTGGATTAAGATCCGGGGAGTTTGACGATCTCCAAGAAAGCTAGTTATCAGTTTTGCCTTGTGACACGGTGCTCCATCACCCTGGAAAATGCACCGATTGTCACCGCTATTCCTCCTGAATGGTTGGTTTTTATACCAGTCTTTGTACATGGCAGGGTTCTGGGGCAGAACTCTGAGTAAGGCATGGATGTGTAGCAGCCCTACACATGGATAGTTTCAGAATGCTTCGCTAAAGAATTCATTGTGATGCTCGTCACTTTTGGCCACATGAGTGCATTCAGTTTTGTTTCCCTTACCTTGGCTGCATTCCACTGAGGTTAATGTAGACTAACCCCAAAACACAACTACTGATTACAAAGTTATTATCTTAGCCTCAACCTAATTCCAAACATCAAACCAAACGTTACTACTGAATGTGAGAATTTTGTACTTTTAGTCTCCAAAGGATAGCTGGGTTCCGACATTTTGACTATTTAAAGAGATTTATGTCCCCACAACATGACTAATACGAGCTCACACACTCAGACACACACTCAGAAACACACGCACACATACCTCTCTCACCAGTGTCTGGGATTCTGGCAATTAATGGGGCGGCAAATGAGATTGTTACTGATGTGTGGTAGCGAGTTGAGTGAAGGTGTGGAGGTGATGGAGGGAGACAGGAGGAAGACAAAGAAGAGCCGAGGGGAGGCAAATGGCGTGAAGATGTTGTGATGCAAATTAGAAACTTTTGCATGTTTCAAATGTAGGTTGGGGTCCTGAAAATAGACTTCTGGGTAACTTTCAAATTCCTGTAAAACAGGTGTGAAGCTAAAATAACACAGAGAACAGCGACTTTAACTTAGAGACCCAAATTTGCAGATAAACTGAGATCATTTAAAAAAAAAAATTGTTTCTGTGATATAATGAATAACAGTTGGAATCATTTCAAAGTTTCAAAGGCTTTTATTGCCAAATAAATGCATGCAGATAGGCAGTATCTGCAGTGTTGACCCTTCTTCTTCATAACGTCTGCAGTTCTCAGCTTCCGGGCCAAATCCTGATTGACGGCAATCCATTTCTGTCTCATCGGTGCTCAAAGCTGATCACTGAGCTGAGCTTCAACTTGGAGTTTTGCTCGTCCACTCGCTGATTGATCATAAATTCTTGATTGGATAAAGATCTGGGGAGTTTCCTGGCAATGGATCTAAAATGTTAATGTGATGATCTCTCAGTCAGTTAGTTATCACTTTTGCCCTGTGACATGCTGCTCCATCAAGCTGGAAAATGCATAGATTATCACAACTAGTGCTCCTGGATCTCTGAAAGAAGTCTGTCTCTGAGAAAATATTTTTTTAAACCATTTTACAGATAAATGACAATTTTTAAGGACTTTAAAAGGAAGAGTGTGCTCTAGTTCTAGTGTTTCTCCTGCTGACAGTCAGCCACTGTATGTCTGTGACTGCACAGACACCTCTTGCATGCATAAATAAATACAGGATGCATTGTTTCTGTACTGGAAATTAAACCTGAAAGAAGGCTGATTTTGTTTCATCCCTCCCTGCGTTTTTCCTTCACTCAGATGTATATTATGACCCACGTCTTCTGCCAGGGTGACTCATCTTAATTGCTTATTGCCTTTTCTCCTCCATTTGTCTCTTCCCTCTTGTTGCTGATCCTCGGTGACTGTAACAGTGGCCACCGGAATAACGTCTCCCCCCCCAGAGGGGGGGGGTTTAGGGGTTACAAGAGAGACTTGGCTGTGTGCGAAAACGTCTCCCTTGGGGGCCTCTATTTTCCTGCAGGTGGTGAATCAAGGGGAAGAGCTATCCATTTATATCACTTAATCCAGAGGACACACTATTAGAGTGCTAGACAGGAGGGAAACTCACACGTCGTTGCCAGCACACACACACACACACACACACACACACACACACACACACACACACACACACACACACACACACACACACACACACACTGTGCTTAAAGTGTGCTATTACACGTGTGCGTGCATTAATGCCTTATAAATACGCATTTTTGTGTTATTAGTGAAGTCATAGCTTTGACTATCAATCACACCTTCACCAAAAGATTTTTTTATTTTGGAATTGTGTTGACACATTAACTGTGTCTAAATTCATGATGCAGTTGTCAGAATACATTAATCTTAGTCTTTCTTGTGTCAACGTTTGTCTTTTCATTGCGTTTTGTATGCACGGTTTTATGTTCACACTCATGTTAGTGAGTGTAATAACATACATTACTGTGAAGCTGATTGTGTACTTTCTATTGACTGTGTAATATGACGTGACACGCCGGCATTTCGTTTTTCTTTGTCATGACGGCAGCAACACCTCCCACTCAGACCTGAATGTATGGCTGACTGTGCTGCTTGTGTTTTTTGTCATCGCATCTCTCAGTAATCTGCGGGACTGCACATAACAAATGTCTTCAATCTGTTGTCTAATCACGGCTCAACCGGGGGAACAATAACACGCTGACATCATACAGCAGATTACGGTGAATCTGCTCTCCTCTCGCGGGGCTGTTCCGCCACACTCGGGGGAGAAACGGAGTCGAAATTTAATAGAATATTTCTCAGGTATCGCTAATCTGGTTAGTTTCTCTGACAATTCCTCTTCCCTCCAAGTTAAGGAAATGCAAATTGTGCCACTCAAACTTTGAGAAACTAAAGCTTCATATTTTACAAATAGCAATCATAATAAGATGCAATTCAAGCAATGCAATTTAGGATGAAAAACAGCCATAAAGACGAGTCTCTGAATAATTTCTCCCACTGCTTTTGTCATTATTCCCAGAAAGATGACAGTGCTCGTTTGACGTTCCATTTACAATGGGCTCCTACTGTGGCTGAAAATACAGTTCATTTACATTTAGTTATCAAACTCAAACATGCACAATATGAATGAGATCCATCCATGCATAATACATTTAATATTAAAAATGACTGGCGCCATATTTTATCTATATGACCACGCCTTTGGCTTATAACAGCCTTTCCAATTCCAATTCCTTTCCAAGTCCAGATGTCACTCAGCTGCAGCACTATTACAAAAAATATCAATTGGATGTGGTGTAACGATGTAATCAATATGCATCATGTTCTGTGTTTCTCACATGACATTTAATCATACTAATGGCTGTTCTTTAAAGTGGTAAGTGAAGCATGATGACACATCTCAAATGCTACACTTGTCCTCTCGCTCTGGTTTAGCTTCAGCTGAACAAATTGACTGTATGCGGTGAGCGAGGCAGCGCCGTGACCTTTTCCCCAAACAGTTCTACAGTACAGCCCGCCTCCAGTTTGATATCTACTGCGTACAATTGAAAAAGATACCGGTTGAATTGACAGCCCACTCCTCTCTCTCCTGCAAATAAATCTGTACGTCCCCGGTCCTGCCTCTCTCTCCCCCCCCCCATACCTTTCTGAATCCACTTGTAGTAGACCCCCGACCAATAAAACGTGATCTTCATAAGTCTTGAGGGGAGAGGTGGGCTAAGTTTGGGGAAATTGCTGCATGGAAAAGGCAATATATGGAATTAGAGATAAGAGAGAGCCGAGGGAACTAGCTGAGGATATTGCCTGCTTAAGGCTCTGATTTACACCCGGGATATGGGGACCAGAGAGGAAAGGGAAGCCCTGAGCCAATTGTTGGCTACAGACATTAGTATACATGGTTAGTAATTAAAATTTCCCACACTATAATGATGTATTGTTAAGATTAAATTTAGCTGGCTGGCAGATTGCGTTGGAAGTATTATTTAAAAATGAAATGACAGCTCATTCAAGCGCGAGATTGCCACCAACCAGACACACCTTAGAGGTATAATTTCTTCATCTGCCAGCTTTTACTGTTCCTCCAACACTTACATCCTCCTGCACATCTCACTGTTCAGCCATCCTGTCCCCCAGAATCCACAAATATTTGATCTGACATCCTACAAACATGCAGTGACGACCAAATGAGGGACAAAATGGGTTTTGTACTCCGTGGCGAGAATCGGCGCCACCTGATTTTAAGACAGGGTTGGTGAGGTGTCATGTTCACTTCTTCAGCGCTCAACCTGTTTCTCTCAATTTATCTCTCAGCAGTATATTGGATAATAAATGGCATGACATTCAATCAGCATATTTCTGCATCCCCACGGTGTGTGCTTTTGTGTGTGTGTGCACGCTCTGTGTGCATATATTGTAAACTTGATTGATGGATGGATGACGACGGAGGTGTCACGCAAGGACTGCTATGCATTTTTTTTATTTGTCTGCCTGGAAAATGATGCATGCCTTAGAGTCGTCCCTACTTAACCCACACGCAGATCTATAGTTGCACATGATGTGTATACCCACTCAGACATACAGGAAGGAACACGAACACAGTTATAGGGCAGTCGTATCAGGCATTTTGTGTGTGTTTGCCCAGTAGCAGACAGATTCACCAGAGAACAGAGTGAGGGAGAGAGAATTGGGCAGAAACAAGAAAAGAAAGGGGAAGTGGGAGATGTATCGATCACCGAGCAACAGGCACTGTCACTGAAACATACCTAATAGAAACTACAAATAAATCATCCATTTCAAAAAAAAAAACTTGGAACGCTGCGTAAAATGTAAATAAAAACAGAATGCAATGATTTAGTGGCTCCGGGGTGTTTCCACATTTGCCTAACAAGTGAAAAATTGCTGGTTTGATCCCGGGAAATAACACTCATTCCTTTGGGGTTGCATCAGAATGGACACCCAGCGTACAAACTGCCAAATCTAACATGCAGAGCTACCTGCTGTGGCAACACCTTGTGAGTAAGGAAGCAGCCGGAAGCAGCTTCTTTTTAATGATTTGCAAATCTCATAAAACCACATTTTATTCACAGTAGAACAGGGAAAACATAGAAAATGTTTAAACTGAGACATTTTAAAATGTTTTATGTAGCAAGTTAAAAAAGTTGGGACAGGGGCAACAAACAGCTTAAAAAGTATGTGGTAATAAAAAGAAACAGCTGGAAGAATATTGTGCAACTAATTAGATTAAATGGCAACAGGTTGGCGTCTTAAAGAGGCAGAGGTTCACCAATCTGCAACAAACTACATCTACAATTTGTGGAACATTTTCAGACTAATGTTCATTAACATAAAATTATGAAGACTTTAAATAGTTTGTCTGCAGTACATAAAATGGGGCAAGGCTGAAAATCAGTATTGGACGCCTGTGATCTTTAATCCCTCAGGCTACACTGCACTAAAAACATGCTTCTGTCATGGAAATGAAGACTTCCACCACTGTCTGTGAACACAGTTCACAGTGCCATCTGCAAATGCAGGGTGAAGCTCAGTCACACAAAGAAGAAGCCACATGTGAACATGATCCTGAAACACTGCTCTTCTCTGGACCAAAGCTCATATAAAATGCCTAAATGCAAAGTGGGAAACTGTTCTGTGGTCAGTCAAATTCAAATTTGAAATATGTTTTGAAAGCATAGAGAGGAAAAGAACCATCCGCCTTGTTATCTATCAGTGGGTACCTAAAAACCCTGTATCTCTGAAGAATACAATGGCATTAATGCCTGTTGAATTGGCACCGTGCACACCTCGTAAAGTTCTATCAGTGATGAAAGGGTTATACAGGCTTGGGAGCAACATATGCTCCCATCCAGATGAGATCATTTTCAGGGAAGTCCTTGCATATTTCAGCAAGACAATGCTAAACCACATACTGCATCTATTACAACGGCATGGCTTCGTAGTAGTTCAGGTGCTGAACTGGCCTGCCTGCACCTCAGACCTTTCCATCACTGAAAGCATTTGGCGCATTATCAAACAAAAAACATGACAAAGAAGACCAAGCAGCCAGAATCCTACATCAGGCAAGAATGGGACAACATTCCTCTCCCACAAGTCCAGCAGCTGGTCTGTTCAGTTCCCAGATTTATATTACACAGATAAAAAAGAAATGATATGCTTTATTGTGATTAAAATATGGGTTTATGAGGTTTGCAGATCATTGCATTCTGTTTTTGATTTGCATTTTCAACCCTTTGTGAAATTCGGGAGATGGAATAAACTTCACATTTTTAAGGATGTCAGGAGATCTGTTTTGTCAGCTACATCAGACGCCTCAGCAATTCCTAAGAAAACTGCTCTTTGTGTGTAAAAAGAAAGAAGGATGGAGAGAAACAAAGAGCCTTTCTGTTTTCAAGCCCTAACTGGCAAGTAAACACAGGAGCCAATCACGCTCCTGCTCGCTGCAGTCACATCACTGAGAAGCAATCTGGATCAGCTCCACTCAGTCAGGGTGCGTGTGTGTTAAAGCACCCTGCTCAGAGAACTGTTTAGCTGTACGCGTTGTGGATCTCTGAAAACACATCAGCATCCCAGACACCTAATTTCAGCGATCTCCCTCTGCCCTCTCTCTTTTTTCTCCTTCTTCTCTACCTCACTCTGCCAATCGCCATCTCTCTCCGTCTTTCCCCTGGTCCCCCTTGAGCACACACGCACAACACCCATACTCATTACAGCCGTTCTCATTGTCCAGGAAGTGGAAGCGATAGCTTTTTCCTAGTTATTTCCATCACCCCTCGGCTTTGCCAGCTCTTAGCCTCCCCTAAGATAATACCCATTTATCCCACAGGGTGTTTACGCAAGCGATTCAGGTTAAGTGACTTTCTGAGAGGAATGACAGACAGCAGCTTTCCTTTATTCAAGGAAAATTGGATTCATCAACCACTGCTTAATGGTTGCATTCAAGCTTTTGACTACACTCCATCTGACACATTAGTAGGTGTCTGTGGTGTATTTATCCGTGTTTTTGCTCACATGTATGCCTGTATAAATGTCCAAGCCTCATGATCTCAATAAGGGATAGAAAAATATGCTGTTGGTTTTTGCTATCAGCGGTTCAACAACCATAAAGCCCAAAGCTTTTACATCCCCGAGCCTTATAAAAATCGCTCTCAGCTTCCCCGCCATAAACTACAGCAATAAACAGCCTCACATTCACTATGCTAATTTGCAGGCTTTTTGCATGTTTCTGCCTATTTGCATGAAGTGTGTTTCTAATGTGTTTTACTGGGAAACACGAGGAACAGTAGCTGATCCCAAGGTCATTTTGAAATGTTATTTCAATTCAGCAGCTCTACAGTAGCATGAGCACACACACAAAAGACAAAACAACAACAACAAAAAAACACTTTTCACTGATTTTCTCCTTGATTCATTGTTGTTTTTTTTTAATTCCCTTTATTTTATATCTTCCTTTCTCTCTCTCTCTCTCCCTGTTTCCTTTGCGTTCAGGACAAATCTACTATATCTGCCTTGGCACTTGTTCAATTACATGTGAAATGCCCCATTACTTCTTTAGAATGACCTGTGGTCACCACTGAAGAGTAGGTTAAGTGCACTTTTAACACAGACCAACATTTATCTGCTGCACATAAGGCTATAATAGAACAGAATAAGAGAAGGTTAAAAGCAGTTCTGAATTCCTTTTTGTGCCGTTTGAAGCCTTTGTTTTAGTTTATTACGCCCATTTCAGCTACTTATTCTTGCACAAAATGACTGTTTATCATGGAGGATGTTTTCCACTTGTACAAGAAGGATCTACTCCCTATTCAAACAAGCAAGATGCACATGTTTACACTTTGTGCTGAAAGGATTATTTTGCAAAATGGTTTACTAGTACCAACAAGGACTGTCACACTTTGAAGAACATGTACTTATAATGGATAAAAACATGCATTTTTTTTTAAAATCAGCAAATGTAGATCTTTTAGGCCCAGGAAGCCGAAACGACAGAAAATTATATAATTTTTGGATTTATAGTATGCCGCATAAGACTGGGCCCTTTAACTGATTGTGGAAGAAGAAGATGGGTGGATTATAATTTATAAGATTTAAACACTAAATTCATCACTTTAAAGTACATGACAAAATAAGATGGTTTTTAAATTAGATAAATTCTACTTCAGATGAACAACATGTGACACATTACACTGGGTCATTATTTATTTAACAAAAACAAATTCTGATTTTAGAAGCACTGTGTGAAAAACTGAGTACACCTTTACTGCTTCCACAGGAATTAAGAGTGTAAGTAGCAGCTGGGCGCTGCTCTTGATTGTCCTTGATGAATGAATCCTCAGCAATTGTGAGCATCTGTGTAAAAGCAGAAGTTTTTCTGTTTGCTGATCTGGAGTTTTCAGCTACGCGTTAACACAATGCAACAAGAGCAAAGCTACCTGCAGTGATTTTAAAGGAGCAACTGTTGTTGTCCATCAACAGTTATACAGCCATTTCTAAGCAATTTGAAGTCCATCATTCTAAAATGAAAAAATATTATTCACGAGTGGAAAACAGTTGAGATAGTTTCCAATTTTAACAGGAGTGGATGTCCCAGGGAATTCACCCCAAAGTCAGACTGAACAACGCTCTGAGAAACTGCAGAAAACCCAAGAGCTACATTTTGGATTTTAAGGACCTCAGAAGGTTGTCAAATGTTAAAGTTCATCACAGTATAATTAGATAAAACACTGAATGGCTCTTTTGGAAAGGTTACGAGCCTGGTATCCAGCCTGTGACTTTGAAAAGAACATGGCAGCATGCCTCAGGTTTGCAAAGTTGCATCTGAACAAGCCACGTCACTTCTAGAACAATGTGCTTTGGACAGATGAGACCAAAGTGGGCATCTCTGACCATAATGCACAGTGGCACCAGACACAACATATCAGCATAAAAGCCTCTTGTAAACACCTATACTAACTTTCCAGTACACTGGTGATGGGGTGATGATTAGGGCTTGTTTTGCAGCCACAGGACTTGGACAGTCATTGAGTCAACCATCATCTCCTCTGTATACCAACGTATTATAGATGTGAGACCATATGTTGACCCATACAACAGGACAATGATCCCAAGCACAGCAGCAAATCTACAATAGATTCACTGAAAACGAAAAGACTGAAGGTGTTGCAGTGACCTAGTCAAAGTCCAGACCTCAATCTGATTGAAATGTTGTGGCAGGACCTTCGGAGAGCTGCGCATGAACAAATGCCCAGAAACCTCAGCGAACTGAAGCAGTGTTGTTGAAAAAAGCCAAAATTCCTCCTCACTGAAGTGAGAGAGAGAATCTGTATCTGTATTGAAGTGCAAATGCAGACACAGAGACATGCAGTTCAAGCAAACAAAAGTAACTTTAATAAAATTTTCTGTGAATAAAAGCTGGCAAACAAAAGTTGGCTGGGAGTTTCTTTGTTCCCGACAAAGAACCATCCAAAGAGAAAAAGGGGAAGAGGGTGAAAAACATGTGGACACACAAGAAAGGTAAACAGCAAGTTTGATAGAGGACGGAGGGAGAAACACAACACTTAAAAGAACAGGTGGAAGGATGTTGGATAGAGCAGACAAAGGCAGAACTGTTTTTCAAATGTGTTTCGTTATAATAGAGCTCTATGTTCCATATATCTACTTTAATTAATATTTGTTTTTATTGTGAACTGTTAACAGCTACTCTTGTACACTAACTTGAAGAAAAAAAAATGTAAGTGAAAATAAAAGAAAAATGTATCTGTATAAGAAAGAAAAAAATCATATTACATCTTGAGTCATGCCTTTGTTTTACCTGACCACCTTTCTAATGGGTGTTAGATAGCAAGCTATTTCATTCCAGTTTGTTTCACTGGTGTAAGGGCTCTCTCATTGTAATTAATATCTGTTGAACAACAAACCGTCACAAGTGCGCGCCTTGTCTCTGATTTATGAAGCATTTAAAAGGTTGGAGGGGGGAAAAAAGACAAAAGGTTCCCGACTAAATAAAGCGGGCCTGAGCCAAGCTCTCACAGCCAATGTCAGAGAGAGAGAGGAGAGGAGAGGGACTGAGAGAGAATTCATGATTAACTTTCATTTCCTATGCCTTATTATTCCTTGCCCAAATGAAATTTCAGAGGAGGAGATAAATCTTCCGGCAGTGCCCGCTTTTTGTGCACCTAATGTCCAGGAATAGCTTCTGCTCGCCATTCCTCAGCTTATCGCTTTAAATTCACAGCAAACTAGCTGTCTAGTTTGGCCTGGCGAAGTACGAAAGCCTGCATCACGCTAGTTTGTGCGTGTGTTTGTGTGTTACTGTGAGGAAGAAGAAACGACATCAGCCTGACCACCTCTGTTCTGATATTTGCAGATATCTATATATGCATGCTTTACGTGCATCTTTGTGTGTCTGTCATGCACATGCAAATTCAAGTCATATTTTATACAGTAGCGTCAATAGACGTGAACTCATGAAGCACACAAGCTTAATCACATTTTCCTTGGCTGATTTCTGAACGGATGCATGAATAAGTAAGTATCGATGTCATGACTCAAATGTCCCTCCTGCTCATTATTCTATTTTAGTGGAAAAGCCAACTGCCTATTGATGCCTCGAACTATCGTCTCGCCTGCTTTTTAGTGCAAAATAGGTAACAAGCTTGTTCCTGTTTCTCACTTGTTCCAACCAGAGTTAGATGGCTGGAGAGAAGATTTGCAAGGTAAACATATAATACATGAGGTTGCAAGATTTTTACTATTTAAGTTCACCTTTAATTCACTAAAAGGTGCAAAATATGTTGTTTAACCTCCTGGACAAACAGTAGAAGCACACTTGCATCTTTTGATTGTGTCTCGCTTCCTCCTGTCTGTTTGGTCCTCTCCACGTGCTCATTATTTTCTCTCCTCCTGGCTCAGTTCAGTTTCACCCACCAAATTCATTGACTTCTACTGTGAGACGACATCAAGCACACATCCACAGTTTTTTTCTGAACCTTTTTGATGCGTTAATAATTTAGCAAGTATTACTTGGAAAATTGGTGAGAGTTTACTGAGCGCTTTTACAACAGTGCTCTGCGGTTAGAGCTTTTTTTTTTTTAAATAGCAGATGTCTTTTCCTTTGTCACTGGGTTTTCCTGGCAGCACAGCGGCCACGTAGAGATGTTTTCTTGCCTCTAAATCCATACACAGCCCTAACAAGAAGCTTTTGTCCTGAGTTACAGCAAGATTCAGGGACAGCTGAGCTTGTACGGGTGGATGCATTGTGGGTCATTAGCTTGTGTTTGGAAAACCTTGTAGCGGTTGGTTCATGCTGGAGTGAACCAACCGCTTGGGTATCCTCAGGGCAAAATTAAGCTTATGATAATCAATAGTTTAATTTTGTAGTAACCTTCAGGAAAATTGGAAAAAAAATCACAACACACATTATAGAGTCACAGCAAGTCCTTCAGCTAAATTATATTGGTTGTTTTGTTTCTACTTTATGATATTAAAGTAGAAACTTTAATATCTAAGTTAAGCATAACTGAAACGATGTCCAGTTGGCCTAAAGCAG
>VURO01021320.1:0-7500 GCA_015108175.1 Pelvicachromis taeniatus
ATTTTCTTATTACTTGTGGAAGTCACACACACAATCGCTCTCTCCCACACACACACACACACACACACACACACACACACACACACACACACACACACACACACACACACACACACACACACACACACACACACACATTAAGTAGAATTTTATATACTGCGTGACGTACATGCATAACCCCCATCCCGTTGGGTGTACCTTTAACAAATGGCTCAACTCTTAAGTATAAGCCTGACTCGCTTGTTGATTGCTAAATGCGAGAGCTTCCTTCAGCTCCATTCCCACCCCTCGGGAGAGCAGAGGGGAGATGCATGGGGCAATTGCAGTGAGGAAGGCTTTGAATACTTTCCAGTACCATGGGTTGTGAAATCTAATCATCACTTGCACAGTTTAGCTCTAACTCTTCACATCATTTATTACTTCAGAGGATGTGGGGCACTGTTGGGGGGCAATGGTGGCTGGGTGGGAGTGTTCAGCCTGATGCGCTTTGCGTGTCTTGGCAGTGGCATATTTGAGTTTGTTTATATGGGGCAGATGGTGATGTTGTCTTGTTTAAGTGTGTGCGAGAGGCAGACAAGAATGTTATGTACTTTTCTGTGTGTGTGGAGGGGTAAACAGCTCACTGTTATCTCCCCCGCCTCCTGTAGGGCGCCAGGTGTCACAACGTCTGGCTGAGGAGGCCAAGAAGAGGGAGCGTTTTGAGGAACTGAAGCAGCACCTGGAGCAGGAGCAAGAGGTAGTAAGACATGAGAGAGAGAGAGAGAGAAAAAAGTATGTGAATAGGAGTGCCTAGATTAAACTGTGTATTGTGAGGTATTGCATGTGATCCTCAGATAGTAAGAAAAGACCATGTGATAAACACTAATGATGTATGTGCGTGTGGTGCCAGTGGAGAAGTGCAGCCAAGAAGAAGCAGGAGGAGGATGACTTCAGCTTTGCCAGAGAGCTGAGGGACAGAGAAAAGAGACTTCAAGCTTTGGAGGAGCAGCTGGAGCAGAGAGCTAGGTTTGACTGCCTTTACAGCTGTTAAGGTTTTATTTGAAAAGACTATATTAACTTACTCCGTGCAAACATGGTGGGACATCAGTTCTGTGCCCCGTGTTTTAATGGCCAAATTTCCATAACTGTGTAATCCAGCACCACGAGTAAATAATGTGAACACTAAGCTTTTATTTACCACGATGACATGGCTGAGATCAGAGGGTACCAAAGCTTTAAAAAAACAAAAACCCTCCTGTCGTCTAGAGCGTTTCCTCCAAACATTCTTACTTCTCCTCCCTTGGGGCACCCTTTGCATTATTCAAGATATAAATACCTTCTATCTGTCTATAGATAGATAGATAGATAGATAAATGGATACTTTCTTGATCCCACAAGGGAAATTATTGTGTTTCAGCTGCAGGATAAAGAATAAAAAAATAATGTGCAGTCTACAATAAATAAACAACACAGTTAAAGTAAAGGTGCCACAGGTGCATAGTGATAGCTTTATATCATATGATTTTTTTTTTTTTAACTGTTAGATATACAACAGTGATTAGAAAACAAATAAAATAAAAATTTAGTTAATGTTAAAGAAGAGTAAAAGCAAAGATGCAAGACAATTCTTGCTGTAGTAGGCAAAAAAGTAAATTCTTTTCATATGTGGAAAGATGAGGCTTTTGTTAAGGAAAGCGCAGGTTTCATGTTTTTTGCAGGTCTTACTGATTAATTGTGTGTAGAAATTATTTTTCAGTCAAATAAGGCACAATACTTCAACAAGACATTAACACATCACAGTCATACAGAAATATGAATAAAACTTGAGCACAGATATAAAAATACCTAAAGTCGACCTGGGACTTAATGGTCAGTTCAGGAATGGCAGGGTCATTTATACAAGACTTCAGTAAGCGGTTGAAGATAAGACCTTCAGCTACTTAAACATTGTTTTTCCATTTTTTAAATTGAAGGAAGGAGCTGATCGCTCAGTACAGCCGTCTATCGGAGGAAGCCGCTCGCAGAGAGAGACGAGCCATGTGGAGAGTGCAGCGAATGAGACTTGATGACGCTCGTGCTCACTTTTTCAGGGATGACAGGCAGAAAACTCAGGTTTGTTACAAATGAATAGAAAATAAAGACATATATAACCAAACCTATGTAACCAAACATTTTGTGATTTGCTTCCAGGCCATACTGGAAAAATATCCCTTGGGTCAGGAGAGACCTCCTTTGGAAGTAATGTTACCTGTTCCCTCTGCACAACAGATTTCTCCGCAGCAAACAACAAGCTAGTTTTTGAACATTTAATCTTGTTTCACTTTATGCTCACTTGATGTCTGTTCCAGAAACATATTATTGAATTGTTAACATATCTTGACAGGAATTTCCCACCCAGGAGCTATCAGAGCAGCAGACAACAAAGGCTCAAGAATCTGAAGCTGTATCACCACCACACGATCTGTCTTCGCCAAAAGTTGCACAGGTTACAGCAGACAGTGCCCTCATCTCTGAGGAAACTGACATCAGTGACTTTCTTCCCAAGTCTCCGATGTCTGACAGTCAGCAGGTAGATACGGCCCTACTGGAGATTGGCTCTGACCTACCCAAAGCCTGTCCTACAGCTCCACTAGTAGACTATGACTTTAGTGCCCCCTTTAGTCCACTTGAGGGTATCACTGGCCAAGCCTCAGTCCAGCCCAGGCGCCGCTGGGGACCTGTAGTCCTGCCTGACATGATCCAAAACCACCCCTTTCACATCTCCTCTGAAGAGAAAATTCCTCAAGTTCAGGAAACTGTAACCAAAGTAAGCCCGCTAGCCGGAGCCTCTCATTCCAGCTCTCCATGCCAGCACACCCCAGAGGAACCTGAAAAGAGCAGCGTGTGCACACAACCTTCACAAGCCTCAGCACAGCAGGTGGATGGGAGTGGCTCAAATACAGGCAACGAAAACAAGGAATCTACACCTGTACCCCAACAGGATGGAGAAACAGGGATTCTGGAAAGTAAAGCAGAAGACAGACAATCCAAAGATGATGTGGTTAACAAGGCTCTTTCCACTACAACCGTGCAAGGTGATCACCAAGTCCTGACAAGTCTTTCTGGTGATGGTGGGGTGGAGCCACAAGAGACAGACACCAAAAAGCACAGCTCAGATGCACACAATGAAGATGGAGAAATTATTCCTTTGCCAGACTTTCACAGGGCTCTCTCCAGTGCTCATTCAGATGTCAGTCAAACTTCACCCTCCATCCATGGACATTCCTCTGATGCTCACATAAAGATTGGACAGTATGTATCAGAGGCAACTGCTGCGCTTCCCTCGCAGAACATCCACGGCCATGCATCAGATTCGCACATTAAAATTGGAGAACATGTTTCAGAAGTCGATGCTCCTAAACCTTCTCCTAGCGTCCACGGTCATGCTTCCGATGCTCACATCAAAATTGGGGAAAACGTTTCAGAGTTCGTCGCTCCTCTTCCTACTCCAAATGTCCACGGCCACATCTCAGATGCCCACATTAAAGTTGGGGAACTCATTTCAGACGTAGTTGCCCCACTACCTTCGCCCAGTGTTCACGGGCACAGTTCGGATGCTCATATTAAAGTTGGAGAAAATGTATCAGAGATTGTTGTACCACTCCCTGCTCCCAGCATTCACGGTCATTCCTCTGACGCAAATATAAAAGTTGGCGAGTTTGTGTCCAACATTCCCGAAGCAAAACTTCATTGGAGTAAGCACGGGCACGCTTCAGACAGCGCCCTTCGGCCAGGTTGTCTGGTATCTGGAGCAGAACCATCCTTGCCGCCTTTGCCTGGAAGCTCTTACGGACACTCATCAGACTCAGCGTTAGGTGTTGGGTGTGTAGTTTCAGGAGATGAGCCGAAGCGGTCTCCTCTGCCCGGCAGTGCCCACGGTCATTCTTCAGACTCAAATTTAGGTGCTGGATGTGTTGTTTCTCAAAATGAACCTCTTCCATCACCGCTGCCAGGCAGCAGCTATGGACACTCGTCTGATTCGACACTGGGGATAGGCTGTGTGGTGTTGGGGACTGAGCCACAGCCTGCCCCATTGCCAGGCAGCACTTATGGACACTCATCAGATTCTTCACTTGGTGTTGGATGTGTGGTGAAAGACAAAGAAACTGGAAATCAGCAGAAAGTAAAGGACAATGAATACAACAAAGGTATGAAACAAAGCCTGTGCTATACACATACACATTTCTGTCATGACATTCACATAATTAGCCACATAGTATTTTTTAAGATGTTACGAACTCTGAGGATATATAATTGAACCCAAGCTCTTTAGTGTCTATTTGCAAAATGATTATTCCTTGTATCCATACTGGTGTCTGGGGGCTTGTAATGGGGTAGTAAGTAGTATGTCTGAAATGTATTACCCCTGTTAACCCTGTCTTCACATTAGCATTTTCAAATTATGTTCTTTCTTTGTAAAAAGTAATTACTCTACATTTCTGCTTAGGTTTTTTGTCAGGATGCTCCAGTGAGCAGCTGGCTGAGGGCATGGGGTCCTGGACAACCTGCTTAGGGTTGTCCCCTGGAGAAAAGTCCGAGCAGGAATACCTCTTAGCTTTGGCTGCCCAATACCAGGTGGAACACTATGAGGACTGCTACAACCTAATGGGTTAGTTGAAAATATCAGGGGCTCGAAATGAACGGCTCCTTTGGGACTTGTTTATTGAGGGCAAAGTGCGACTAGTATAGGGGTGGGGGTGCAGGGTTGGGGGTGGAACAGTATTTCTGGCCACATCTCGGGGCTCTCCTTTGTGTGTTGTGGATAAATGGTAACATAATGTAGATGCATACGGTGTAATTGATCTGTTTGTACTTGGCATTCAAAATCCAGCACGGCAGCAAAAGGGAGACAGTTTGTTCCTGTTTAAATGGCTCATTGATGTGTTTGTGCCCAAGTGAATTTTTTCAATTCATGGCTTGTTGGATTTTGTTTTATAAAACCTTTTCAGTTTAAATGCATTTTCAGTGCATTCAAATGATCTATCTCTCTGAAAAAGGCTCAAAAGGTCCAAAATTTTACATTCACAGAAACACTGTAAATATCAACAATTTATAATAATGAATATACTTTTTTGTCTTTTCATTTTATAAGACGTTTTTTTTTAAATACTATTTATATTAATTTGTGCCATTAATGAACCACAAATAATTCTTTTAAAGCTGCTATGTTTTTCTTTTTGCTGGAAATGAGATGAAACTCAGCACATGAAGCACTTTAAGGCTAATCTGTTCTTGTAGAAATTAAAATAACTGCAGCCTACGCCAAGTAGGCCTTGGGCACATCTTTTTAAAACATCAGTTCAAATTGCAAAGAAGTGAAAATGTGTTACAGCTTAGGCTTGTGGGACATACTTGATGTAAATTAAAACAATTATTTTTACATGTTCAGGACTGTTGCAAATCCAGGGGCTGTTGAATATTTGCTCCATCAGCAAGCAAAGGTTTGCATAAAAAGCAGTAATATTTCATAAAGGTCTGCTTTATGCTCGGGTGGGATGCCTCGTGGCTCGGTGGAGTAATATCCTGTCTTGTTCACTCTGTGTTCAACATTCAGTCATGCTGCTATTATTCATCCCTGTTTCTAGAGTTACTGTGAAATCAGTCATGGAAATCTACTCAGACAAATATGTCTTCCACATCACTGAGCAAAGTCAGGAGCAATAATTTAGGAAGTTTTATGAACGATATAAGACTACCAAAAAAAAAAAAAAATCACAGCTTCAAATTGCAGTAAATGCTATAGCTATTCAAGAAAACCACAATTATGACAATTGTATATATTAATTAGACCCAATTTATTTTTCCTTCATTTTAATCCTATATATAGTGTTAAAATGGTTACTCCCTACTAAACATAACCAAAGTTTCAAATAATAAGGTCAGCATATGTGCAAATAATCCCAGTAAGCCTAAAAGCTAAACTTCAACTTTCAATACTCAGTTACTGATATAATTTTATACTCAATAAATATAACAAATATATATCAATAAAAATGTTATTTTGATGACCAGTTTCTGGATTTTTTTTGCAGGGCAGCTGCAAAGACAGAGACCTTCACTAACTTCATTTTGGTCCATAAGCAGGTCTGAAATATGACCGAAACAGCTCAGTTCAGAAAAGAGATTCAAAAGTTACTGCTAGTAGGCTTTCAATGGGTAAAGAGTTAAGATAGTAGCTCAGTCACTGCAACAAACAAGTATATTCATTATTCATTTATAGGCTTGTTCTCAATAAGTTGATTAATCATTTGGTTCATAGCGTAAATGTTTGAAAAATATATTTTGCTTAAGTCCATTTTCACATATTTAAATGTTTTGTGTGTTGTTGGTTTTTTTTTTTCACACTTTGAGGCACAACACTGTCGTTTGCAGTCGTCAGAGTGATATTGCCTCAGTGACATGCCTGTCATCTCTCTCTCACAGCTTCGTCCCCTACGTGTCAGCTGCTGAAGCAGGTAACTCGGGGCCCCTGGGGACTTCCTGTGGACCCCACACTCCACAGACCCACAGACACCACAGCTGTACAACTCAGCGAGATGGTTTCCCTGCCAGTCCTGATAAAACACTCTGTCACTGCACCTCTCATCACACAGTGAGTGTCTGGGGAAAAAAGAGTTTGTGTTAGAAAATGGTAATGGCAATCCTTAACGAGTGATTACAGCATGTCTGTGTTTAAAGCCAAATACAATGTTCAGAGAAATGCAAGTGTTAGTTTTCATAGATTCTGTTCAGGCTACTTAAGCTGTAGTCGAGTGTATATTTGGAGGAAACATTTAAATTCTTATTACCTTTGATCCGTTTTAAGATTCCATCAGAACTCCAGACGAGCTTGTCAGTCTTCACCTGCAGTGTTTCTGCACCCCATGCAGTCAAGCCTTTGTTTGTAAAAGAAATGTCTTTCTCATCCCTCACTGCACACAGAAAGGGTGCCGAATATTTAGTGTTAGAATTCATAGCTCATAATTTTTATTAACACGTTTTTATTCCATGCACAGGCAATGCCGTGGAGTTTGACAGAAATCTATTTTCGACTCTTCCTTGCTAACTTCGCAGTGAAAGAGAACCTTCTCAAAATCACAATGTTGTATAAATATGAATTGCTGAGAGACGATTTAAAGTAATGCCACATAGAAAGCTATCCATGAGGTGAAAAATAAAACGCCGGTATATTCGCCGAGCTTCAGTAGGGTTGATGCCTGTCCTATCTACAACCTGTATCAAATTCGCAAGTCAGCATCTTCTTTACTTCACAAACTTTTCTGTCCTTAACTTGGCCATTCTTTCCCTCACCTTCCATTCCCAGTGTATCGTTAGTGAACAAGGCAGTGGTGGACTACTTTTTTGTGGAGCTGGGTGTGGAAAGACACTTTGAGGCACTGCGCCACTTCCTGCTGATGGAGGACGGCGAATTTGCACAGTCCCTCAGCGATCTGCTCTTTGAGAAGGTGACGCTCTTTTGTGCTTCGTATGTTTTTGTTGTCT
>VURO01021320.1:10000-12959 GCA_015108175.1 Pelvicachromis taeniatus
TAGAAGAGGAGCTGACCACCCAAGATGCAGTGGGGGCATTAATATGAAAAAGGAAAAAAAAAAGTAGTAAACTTATGTTGAGAAGAACATCTCTGACAAACCACTTAAATGTTGGCCTACGTGCAGCCCGGGGGAAGCATGTTTCCATCCTTTTTCCTCTTCCTTCATCCGTCATCCTTCTATTACCCTTCTTTTATTCCGCACTGACTTTATTTGGATTACCTGCCTTCTTTTTCTCACCTTTTCACATAACTTTTTCTCGTGAAATCTGGTTTATCTCAGTCGCTTTTAGCCTTTTCACCTATTCCCCAGGTAATTCGCTCCTCATCCTGTCTTATCTCCATCTGTGTTGTGTCACCTATGTCTCAATCTTCACTTTGTTTAAGATTTCCCTTAAAAAAAAATAAAAAATCTACTTTTCGCTTCTTTTTTCCAGGCTCTCGTTTATCTCCGTCTTTGTGCTGACACTTTTTCTTTACAGCGATTTTCTTCCTGCTGATAATTTCTTTCTCCATCCTTCCACAGCAATCTTTCACATCTCTTCCTCTGCACCCCCACCCCCCCTTCCTTCTCTTTTTTATCTCCCTCTCTCCATCTTTGTGTAATGTCCAGAGATTTGGCTTATAAGACCTCTGACGTATGAGTGTATACTCAGAGCCCAGAATGTCCCATAAGTCTTCAGTTGTTCTGTGGAAGAGCTTTGTCCTGGGAAATGTCACACATTAAATAAATCCTTCTCCGAGAGCTGTTTGGTGTGCCGATCTATCCTTTCTCAACTCTGTTAGTGCCGATAACGACCAACTGTTGCTGACAGAAACACATACACAAACACACACATGCGCTGTACACAGTGGTTGTGGGCAGACACACCCCACCGTGCGCTGGGCTGCACTGTTTTCCCCTGTCTTTCACTTCACCATCCATCCCAGACCCTTTAAAACCTACTCAGCCACTGAGATAAAGGAACATGACCGGTAACAACATTTTCTTGAAAGAGATTTCTCTGTTTAGCCAAAGAACAACTTCACTTCAACCGATATTTACACCCTTTTGGTATTACATATCGTTTGCATGTTCACTTGTTGTTTTGCCCCCCAAAACAAATGACTTGATTTGGTTTGGGCAAAAAACAGCTCAGTAAGGTTTCTAATTGAAACTTTAATTTTTTATGGTTATTAAAAAACCTGGCTTGGGCTCAAAAAAGCTCTTTTCATTTTGGTAATCAGCCTGTCGTCTCTGAGGATTTATGGAGGCATTAAACGTTTTCCCATGACATTATGATGAGTAACATGGCTGATGTTACTGGATGAGATGCCTCAGAACACATAAGCACACAGTGCAAATTTAACCGTCCTAAACAAAAGTTTTGTTTGACCTTACTTAACTAACCTAAGGCACGTTGTAGCAGATTGCTGTGGTCCAATAGTAACCCAGTATGGACGAGCTTTCTAGGAGGAATTGCAGCGCTCCTACTCTTACGCAAAAACCTTGTAGCACTGTCGAGGAAAAAGAAACCCTTTCGGTCATTGCTTCATCTTCAGATCTCAAACCATAAAAACTTGTGACCTGCCATAATTCTTAACTTCCAAAGACCCTGCTTGAGTAAATAACTGTGGCTAAATGCTCAACGCAAAGTGCATGCCAGTGGCCGCGGGTTACACAAGACCTACATGCACATCCCATATCCACACATCTGTTACAACATATGCTTGCAACTTCCTGCTAATTCTGCAGCGTGTCCTTCTGCTGTCCTCTGGCCAAACTTTCCTCCACTTTATATTTGTATCTTAAATTAGGTATCGTGCAGATGCTACTGGGGTTAAAAGAACAGTAAGGTTGAGGCGGATGGAGCAAGTTTGGATGGATGTTAAACTACAGCCATAAGTACATAAAAGAGCCCAGCCGATAAAGGCTGCTATAGATGCCAGCACCGATGTACCGGTACTGCTGATATGTTGCTTGTGACATATCCAGTGGTTATTTAAATGCTGTGATGGATTAGCCTGCTGAAAAATCTGCACTTGTTTTGAAGTTCCCTTCAGCTTAAGAGTTCAGTTTGAGGTATTTCACTTCCAGTCTTTGGTTTATCTTCCAGTTGCTTGAACTTGTATTACGGCTTACTGTGATATTTTCACTGAACGTGGCTGGGATTTTCCCATTTGTTGTTCTTGTCAATCCAACTTCCATCTAACATTTGTTTCACCGCAGAGTAAATGTCTGGGTTCAACAGAATAGAAACGGGAAACGAATGTGGTGGGTTGCGATGAGTCATATGGTTTTAAAGACCAACGCCAGCAACGCACATCTTTAATGTTTTTCATTTGGTAACAGTACTGAAGCACTGCTAGCACCGATGATCATTTCCAGTGAATAAAATTGATCTCAATTCAGTTCTGTCCATTTGATTCTGTCCAGGGTGGAGAGCACCCTCAGCCGTCACCTGGTTTGAGGTGAAATGTGCCTTGCACAATGGCTAATCTTCCCATTTGCTCGGTTTTACGCTGCCTGTCCTTTCTTTCACACTTTTGGCTGCAGTTCTGTCTGCACTTCTAATCCTTCTTCAATTTGTCCTTCTCTCCCTGCCATTTCCCTTCCCCATGTTCCTCTCTCTCTTGGGGCAGCTGGTAGCTATCAAAGGGATAAGGCAAAAGATGTTCCTTTAATATAAACTGAAGGATGACATTTCCTCCCTCTCTGATCTCCATTTCTGTTAGCATTCCACTTCACCGTCTAAATTTTCTGTCTTTGTTCTTCCTCTAGATTCAATCAATGCATACATTTTCTCAGAAGAGTTTTTGCTTCTGTTTTTTTTTTTTTTTTTTTTTTTTTTTTTTAACCCTCTTTTTTTTTTTTTTTTCTTTGTTTTTTTTATTTTTTTTTTTTTTAGTTTCTCTTTTTTTTTTTTTTTATTATTTTGTTTATGTTTGTTTTTTGTTTGTTAGTTTTTTTGTTGTGTGTT
>VURO01021321.1:12974-23232 GCA_015108175.1 Pelvicachromis taeniatus
CCGTCTCTGAGTCTGTGTCTTCCAGGTGTATTTCCTGTTTTATTTTGAAGTTCTGTTCCTCTTGTCCTCTTGTCAATGTTTCTAGTGTCGCTTCCCCAGTCTCGTTAGAGCTGATGTCTCCCAGTTTCCCTCCGTCGTCTCTCTGTGTCTCCTCCCAGTTTCCCCTGCTTATGCTTCAGGTTTGTGTTAGCTTTTTTCCAGTCTAGGTTAGGCCCACGTTTGCTCCTGTTTGATTTAGTTTTGTTACTTTGTAAATAAACCCTCACCTGCATTCCACACTTGCCTGCATCTTGAGTCCCTCCTTTCTCCACACCACACGACTGGCCACTCTGCCAGCCGTGACACGTTGGTTACGTACCAGCTCGAACGCGGATCGCGGGGGGTTGGAAAACGATGTACCGGGAGTCTGCTGTTTTAGCCGGCTCTAGTGTGCCTTGACGATCCGCTCTGCAATCAAGCTGGTGGGTAACGGACATCTCCGAAAACGTTGGAGCACTTTTGCAAATATGTGATGTCTTGATAAACCGAGCAGATATTTGAAGTTTATACAGCTACATTCTCGCCTGAAAATATGTTAACTTTATTTTGTAACCCAGAAAGAGTAATATGAAAATGAAGTAGCTGCCGCCATTGTTGGAAAATGGAAATGGCTGGGCTGCGCTATGAATTCTGGGATAGGTTGGGCCACGAAGGTTACACCAGACCCATCCTTCAAATTTGGGGAAATGAAGGACGCATTTGTCAGCCGCATTTGAAGGAGTCTACGAATTGGGACAACCTTCGTCGCATCGCCGGACAGAAACTACACTGAACAAAAATATAAACGCAACACTTTTGTTTTTGCTCCCATTTCTCATGAGCTGAACTCAAACATCTGAAACTTTTTTCTACATACACAAAAGACCCATTACTCTCAAATATAGTTCACAAATTTGTCTAAATCTGTATTAGTGAGCACTTCTCCTTTGCCAAGATAATCCATCCCACCTCACAGGTGTGGCATGTCAAGGTGCTGATCAGACAGCATGAATATTGCACAGGTGTGCCTTAGACTGCCCACAATAAAAGGCCACCCATGCCACCTATCAAACATAGCATGGGATATTTTTGATGCTCACTGACTGGAACCCTGAGCCATTATTGGCTGAAGATATACTGTGAATTACAACACTAGTTTTAAGAACTTCTGAGAACACTTAAAATTTGCAAGTGGGTCAGAATTTCAACACTGTTACAAAAACAGAGAGACTAAAATAGACTGAGCTTTTTCAATCTGTTTATCCTCTCAGCAGAATTACTACTAGCAAGGAAGGAGGTCTCTACCTGCTGCATAATTTTGGAGGAGGAAGGTGGAAATACAAGACTTGAAGTCATACAGCTTCTGTTTATTAACCTAAAAAAAATCTGTCAGAAAGCCTTAAAGGCACTTTAGCTGAGGTGATGTGAATTTCTAATTAACTGGAAAAGAACTGGTTTGATTGCAGTGCTAATTGGTATCCAAACCACTAAGCCACAGAGCTACATCAAGGTGTGTGAACCTGATGTGTGAACCAACATCTGCTGTATTTTCATGTGTTTTAGCTTGATTTGAGAATTCCTCTATAAATTCTGCTGACAGGTATAGAAGGGTGATGAATTTTCCACCATTAGGTGTTCGTGGAAGAAGCATAAAAAACAAAAACTCAAAGATGAAACTGCATAATACTTGGATTAGTACAATGGCTTCTGTCCATTTAAAAATATTTTTGTTTTACAATTTAAGGTTGTGCATCAGTTCCATATCTCTAAAGCTAAGCTATCTCGTACGTAAGTGTGGGGGTGCGGAGGCTTCCCTTATCCATATGTTCTGGACATGCCCTGGCCTTGAGGGATTCTGGAGGGACATATTCCGAACCTTTTCCCTAATTCTCGGACATCATATGGATCCTAACCCATTAGTTGCGCTTTTTGGAACCACTGGGAAGGTTGATGTACGGCTGACTTCGTCACAGCGTTGCATGCTCTCCTTCGCCTCCCTTGTGGCCAGACGAGCGATCCTGCTGAATTGGAGCCCCCCCTGCCCAATGCCTGAGGGACCTTATGTACTACCTCAGCCTGGAAAAGATCCACTACGCAATTGGTAACAACAGTGGCAAGTTCCACAAGGTGTGGGGGCATTTCCTGGAATGCCTTTTCTAGCCTTCAGGTGGCGTGCCCGACTTCCAGTATTACTTAGTGAATCCCCCTTTCTCTCTCTTTTTTTTTTCTTCTCCTGGCTTGAGGGATAGGGTCTCTGTGCGGCATGGGTAGGGGGTTATTTGATTATTAAAAAAAAATAAGCAATTATAAGATATTTGCATTTGATGTCAGTGAAGGATACTAACAATCAAAGTGCTAGAAGTAAGTTCACCCTTTGCAGCTAAATACCAAATGGAAGTTGTTTTTTATGTGCAGTTGTTATGGAGCATTACCTCAGTTAATTTGAACTTCAATGTTCACATAAAAACTGAATGTTGAGAATCAACACTTGAACAACAGATGAAATCTGCTGAAAACAGTGCGTAAAGTTTAATGAATTCTTTTCCCCCAACCCAACAGTTATGCTTCCCAGTTTGAGTGCAACAAGACTTTTGGTTCTTATCTTTCTTACAGTTTCTCAGTAATAGCCTGCAGCTGAACAATACAACTAGAATGGGCTGTAACAAGGTAAGAGATATTTGAACCTGCATATCCTTGTACTGGGAAAAACACAGTATGAGATTTAAGAAATTTAGAAGATTTACAATTGCAGAAAGAATTTGCATGACCAAAAGCACAATCGTTTAGTGAATGGGGTGGCATTTCCTGGTGGAAAGTAATTGGACACGTGGGTGTTGTAAACTCAAATTTTACTGTGAACTTATTACTCATAATCATATTATACAAGCTTGTGTTAAACGTCCAGTCAGCTGTTTTTAAAGTTATTTCATAGGAAAACAATATTGCACTCAAATATACATCTATTATTGTATAATTAAATCTTTCAGCAAACGGATGCAGCTCATAAATGTGCAAATAATCCATTAAAAATAAATTAGGACAAATTTCGGTTTGTGGAAGCCACAATGTTCCCCGGCCATCTTGAATACAATGGTCAAGATGAACATCTGCCTTATCACGTTTTACATATATAGTTAGAGGCCAGCCAACATATGCCAAATATGGCAGATGTTAGATCTACTTCAAAGAATGTTTCACTACTGCCGGCCAACAGCCGGTAACAGACTAACAACAGAAAAAATGTAATAGTTTTTTGTTTTGTTTTTCTGACGAAAAAAGACGATAATTAAATGAAAAACAATGTACAAGGACACAACTATGAGGACTAAGATGAAGAGTACTGACACTTTTATCAGTGAATAAAAATTAGACCAATATTCTGGAGAGACAAGAGCGGAAGTGATCCAATCAGAAGTAATCTTCTTGTGCAGACTGCACTTTTTTTTGGAGTGATGGTACAACTAGTTGGCATGCTCCATGTTTCCTCATGTTTTCCACAGTTTATATTTCAGTCAACTGAGTCAACTTTAGATTTAGCCTAGTATAATCTTAGGCAAATAAAACTAGACTAAATCTAAAAGAAGAGTGTCACGTATGTATATGACATTTTGTGTTCTCCTGTCTCTCTGGCTGTTTCTCAATCGCAAGTACGCGAGTACGGACTCGTGTTCTCGGCAAGACCGGACTTGCCGAGAACGCGAGTACGGACTTGCCGAGATGTGCAATTGGAACGCCAGCGTACTCGATGATGTCACAGGTCATGTGAATGTGACCGGGCTGGTCTTGCGAAATGCATGACGGGTTATTTGGCTCCACTAAGTCCACACAAGTCACCACCGATGCATGCTCGATAAAAAGGGCGGAGCGAGAACACATCCGGGAACTTTTCGCGTTCTCGGCTTGATGCGTACTTTGAATTGGGACAGTACTTGGTCTCCGACTGATGACATATAACAAGTCCGCGAGAACGCAAATACACACAAGTACGCATATTGAGACACAGCCCATGTCTCCCATGTTTTGGGTCGCCAGAGAGAGAGCGCGACCCGGAAGTGTTCCTGCGCTGGAGGCAGCCACACCTGCCGCTTGTTACCCACTGCCTGCTGTTGCTGATCTTCCTCATCAGGGGCGACCAATTTAGGAGTGTGGCTGAGCTCCAGATGGCGCGGGATTCTCATTATGTCAAGGCTCGTTGTTCTTCTGTAGACTTATGTGTACCCTCATACTTGGGATTGCCTGCTGATCTGCGTGTGTTTTGTGTTGCCAGGAATCGGGAGCGGAGCATGTGCTTGCACTGGAGTGGAGTCACGGTCGGGGAACGGGAGCATTTGGAGTTGTCACGGATTCACTGTTTATGGACACTGCTGCACTGTTTGGGATTCAGGGAGGAATCACCACAGTGCCTGACGAGAGGAGACTGTATTGTGTTCACTGTAAATAAATCCACTGCTCACTGAAAGAGTTCTGCATCCTCTGGGTCCTAATTTCCATTTAGATGTCAAAATTATGACAAAAACAAAATAACATTTTAGTCAAAAGACTAAAACTGAAACTTTTGCCATCAAAATAAACACTACCTCCTTGACAAACTTCCCGGTCTAATCCCCTTATAAACCCAGCGGATAAAATTCCTGCTTCTCTGCAGCTCATCAACAGCCAAACTTGCATTATTCTTTCATGTTTTTAGGAAGGCAGTGATTTTTTTTCCTTTTATTTGTACTCCTAATGCAATTATGATTCAGAAAAGAGACCTCATTAGCCTTGTGCATTCAGGGTTGTTTTTTTTAATAACCCTGGGTCTTAAAATATAATACAAAAAGGTCCAAGAGCTATTGATCTGTCATTCTAATTACATATTAAAGTCTCAAAAATTACTATTGTGCATTTCAAAAATGGCTTGTTTTGGTCCTTGCTTGCATCATTCAAGCCCAGATCTACTTCATCGTTTCAAGTATGTCATACTCAGCAGAGCACATTTCCTGTACTGAAAGAGCGAGACAAGGACTGTTTTTCAGCTCTAAACAGTGAGTTTTGGATGTTTTGTTTTTTTTGCGGTAAGTGCTGATTGTCTATTTTCAGTGAGTAAAAGAAAAACAGGAGTGGAGAGCAGAGGACAGATAAGGCACCAAAAGGGGAACTGGACATGAAGGCTTATAAGAGACAGCCGTTTATAAGCCGCTCTTGTCCTGTAATAGAAGCAGAACCTGCGATTTGTGGGTTGGTCAGGTTTGTGAAAACAGTCTAACGTGTGACTACCGTTTTAACATCAAGACACCTGTTTCACAAGGATTACACTGTTGTGGAAAACACATTAAATTTACAGCACTCAGCTAAAGTCTTCAGCCACTCATATTTGTTTATATTTTGCTAAGAAAATGGAAAATAGGTCAATCAATTTTGCATGAATCTGTGCAAGCATACATGGAATCACATTTTATACGGCAAGTCTCTTCTTTGGATGTTGGCTGCCTACTGATCTGTTCTATGTCAAGATTATCCCACACTGCTTCAATATTGTTGCGGTCCAGGCTCAGGGGAGGCCCATCCATGACTCATAGTGTTCAACTGTGTGTGTTTTTCAATCCAGACCCACTTGCTGCACTGACAGTGTTGTTGGGCTTATTGTCATGCTGAAAAATAAATTGTCAGTCATCTGAGGTGCCTTTGAACAGTTGGTGGTTCACACACAGTACCTGTGTCAGGTCTTTGCTATATTTTTTCCAATTTCTTTTTGTTGCAGATATTTAATTAGGTTAGTCATTTTTGTTCTACACATTTCCAGGTTCCTCAGATTTTTAATTTTTCAATGAGATGTTTGAGTTTCACCTTGTTGGTGCAAAAATACTATTTTATGCTTCTCAAACTGTTACCAATGACAGTTAAAAAAATAGATAATAAAAATTGTGTTTTTGTGACAGTTTTGTAAACAAAATACATCAATTGAGTTAGTGCCTTTTTTATGCTTGAATGACTCATAGGTCAGTGTAAAGTAGCCTAGCAAACATACATCCCTTTGAAAATGGTCAGGTCCATGGACTGGACTGAAACTGAGTAAAAAAGCTGCCACCTTCAGAAAGCCTGGAGAGATATTTTACATTCCACTGATGTAAAATAATCATATCAGTGACTGTATTTCAGGAGTTATAAAAAAAAGAAAAATTTTCTGTGATTGGATGTTAGAAGATGTTTTAAGCTGTTATCATGTCAAAGGCTGTTTTGACATGTAAAGTTCAAAAACCTTCAGACTGTATTTTTTTATGCATTTCTCCCCCTCACAGCACACACTGACACACCCACCCACACACACACTGGACACTCCTGCAGTTTCACCAGCAGTAATTTCCCCTTAGCTTTGAGACCCACAGGAAATGATAGGACTTGACAGCTGCGTCCCGCTGTTTGATTTAATCAACTCGGTGTTTCTCTGTTTTATATTGATTCATGTAGCTGACCCAAAAAAGGTTAATAAAACAACTCTGATCCAAACATGTGATAGTGATCTTCGGGGGGGGAAAAAATTCTTGTGTTCGCACCTTTAAGGGTTATTATTTTTCAGTACACTGAACTCAAACTGGAAACTGAAAGCTGTTTCAGTTTAAACAAAAAAAAACAAAATGTTCATGTCATCTAAAAAGTGAAATTAAATTATATTTATATATCAAAATGAGAAACTCATAAGTCAAGACAAGTCTGCCAGTTTACCTTTAAAACACATAAGTGAACACAAGCATAACATAACCAACAAGAAAACATAATTAAAAAATATATTTTTACTGCACTGCTTCTCTACATTTCAATTCAATTTCAGTTCATTTTTATTTATACAGCACCAAATCACAATAAGTTGCCTCAAGGCGCTTTATATCGTGAGGTAGACCCTACAATAATACACACAGAGAAAAACCAACAATCATATGACCCCCTATGAGCAAGCACTTTGGCGACAGTGGGAAGGAAAAACTCCCTTTTAACAGGAAGGAACCTCAGGCAGAACCAGGCTCAGGGAGGTCAGC
This sequence comes from Pelvicachromis taeniatus, assembly GCA_015108175.1. NCBI lineage: Eukaryota > Metazoa > Chordata > Actinopteri > Cichliformes > Cichlidae > Pelvicachromis > Pelvicachromis taeniatus. The sequence goes on from VURO01021321.1 coordinate 20,006, forward strand.
CATTTGCTGTGACTGGTTGGGGTGAGAGAAAGAAGACAAGATAAAAGGCATGCTGTGGAACCTGATCCTGCCCTAACTATATGCTTTATGAAAAAGGAAAGTTTTAAGCCTAATCTTAAAAGTTGTTTAAATGCAGCAATGTTAAAATCCAGCGTTAAAATATAATAAATACTGAAATACTAAATGCATCAGGAGAGAAGTTCCAAGAGCGATTCTTTTGAAAGCTATTTTCATAGGTATTTTCTCCTGTTGCTTTCAACACATAAGCTGCAAAAGCTAATGTGACTTCCCCTTTTTCTTGTCAGCTAGAAATTATTGGCAAAAGTCCCACTTGATATACTCTGAACCATTAAAAATAATGATAGCACTGGAAGATGTTGTTTCCCTTTTTGCGTTGTACAATTATTAATTTTTAAATGTTAAAGTGTTTCACTTTTGCTTCCCTGAACCTTGTTTTTTTATTCAGAAGATCTTAATTAAAAAATATGAACTTAATGATCCATCCATCCATCCATCCACTCGCTTACACTTATCCTTTTCAGGGTCATGGGGGCGCTGGATGTTTTAAAAAATATTATTATTTTACATGAACATTTAGTCTTTCAAACCTTTCACTCGGAATAAAAACCTTATTGAAACAAAATATTTGACAAGGCTTGGTGACCCCCTTTTAAAATTTGGTTTTGAAATGGCACAAATGACAAAACTTTGTTAGGTTTCATTTTGTTCCTCTGTGGGTTTGTTGTGGTTTCTTTTTTTTCTTTTTTTAAAGACAACACCCCTTCATTATAAAATTAAAAATATACCGTCTCTCTTAGGTTTGCATCTCATGGCTAACATGCTGAATCTTCCTTTACAGTTTCCTCTCAAACCAGGAGTGGCATTTTGCCGTGTTGATTTTAGAAAAGGATTCAAACAAACCTGTCTTGCACTTCAAAGGCATGTAAATGACTTTCATTTTGAGCAGTTCAGCAACACAGTTAAAATTCCGGATAATGGCTTTAATGCCATGAACTACTACTACTACAGTTTAACGTAAGAAGAAACAAATTAGCATTTTTCCTCATTTCAGTCGTAAATTTGGACAATATCACTGATAAATTAGGCTCTTTGCACCTGAAAGTGTAAAAGAACCAATTAAATAAACTGGCTGTTTGCGTCGCTCCTTTCCACCCATTTTTACAAGACAGGAGGTGGCTGAGTGTCACGGGCTCTTACTTCTAAACGTGCTCAGCTTCATTTCTTTAATTGGACACTTCTGGGGACCTTTGAACACATTGCAGATCTGTTCTTCTTCATCTCATATAATTGTCTCTCACAGTAGTCATTATGAAGAAAAACAAAAGTCCTCACTAGCGCTTTATGTTTTCTGCAAACTCCCCACTGTTTTATTTGGTGATAACTAATTAGAAAAATGGGTTTCTGTGGCACGTGCGGAGGGAATTGATTGTTGCCTGAATGGCAGTTGCTTCTGACGTTTTGTGACAATGTCATCTGACAAAAAAAAAAAAAACATTTCCTTTGATTCACTTTTTAGAGACTACTGTCATGTGCTGACATGCCCCCCCACTCACTTGTATGTTTTAATATGTTTTATTCACCATCTGAGACCCTCTCATATTGACTTTGGAGCAAATTGGAACTGTCCTTTTTATTTTATGCTACTGTATGTTTTCATTTCGAAGACAAAGGCGTATTTGTCTGTCGTATTTGTGCAGCTAGAAAATGTCAAAGCTCAGATTGTGACATCAGGACAGGAATCTGACAGTTTTTTGCGTTCAGCGCTTAGAGTGAGGTGACATCCTGGTTTGTGCTCAAATGTCATTGAAGAGCAGAACAGTGGTGTCAAAATCTAACAGGATTGACACATATACACAGTATTATGCACAAGTTTAAAGTCACTAGAGGTTTGCTGACATAACATTTTAAATTCATAAGTAGGGTTTGTCATAGCTACATATACCACATATTGGATACGTTTACATCTATCTATATATGATATTTTCTATCTCTATACACTACATTCAGTGTATTGGAGTCTGCGTTTAATGGATATCGGTAAAGAATTCAAAGTATTCAGTCATCCATTCAAATGATTAATTTCAGGTGTCCCAGTCACTTCCATAGGTGTACAAAATCAAGCTCCTAGGCATGCAGACTGCTGCTACAAACATTAATGAAATGGGTCGCTCGCAGGAGCTCCATGAATCCCAGCGTGGTACTGTGATAAGATGCCACCCATGCAACAAGTACAGTCATGAAATGTCCTCACTGCTAAATATTCCACAGTCAACTGTTAGTGGTTTGATAATAACGTGGAAGCATTTGGTAAGACGGCAACTCAGTCACGAAGTGGGTCCTGCGCAGAGGTCGTCAACTTTCTGCAGAGCCAATCGTTCCATACCTCCAAACTTTGTGGCCTTCAGATTAGCTCAGGAACAGTGTGTAGAGAGCTTCATGGAATGGGTTTTCATGCCTGAGCAGCTGCATCCAAGCCTTAAATTACCAAGTGCAAATTCGGATGTAAAGTGCGTTGCTACTGGATTGTAGAGCAGTGGAGTGGTACATACAATAAGGACAAGGGGAGTAAAAAGAGGTGAGTGGAGAAAAATTGTTTAGTGCATCACATGAAGACCCCCAGCAGCCACAGCATGTAACATAGCAAAGGGAGGGTTCATGATCAACGGATCCAGGACGAAGTGCATGCTTTGCCAAAAAATGTCTGTCTCCTGATTGTGAACTGGGAGCTGGAAGACGAACCTGAACGCTGAAGGCTCTGCTTTTAGAAATGTTAAAAGGAACCCCGGCTATTATGACAAGTTAAACTCTAAATATGTTACAAATGATCTCCACTACATAAAAACATAATTCAAAATAACTACAATGTTTTCGTTATTCATTAAATCTTTGTTTTTTAAAACGGTTTTGGTTCCATGGGAGCTGCCATGTTTTTGCGCACACAATGCATTCTGGGACGATGACGTATATAATTTGTCGGAAGTATTAGCTACGTAGTAGATTAGAACGAGACAGTAAGAATGTAAACTATATGTCATTAAAATGGCTCCAGACCTCATCTACCTCTACATGATCAGTAGCTGCAGCTTGAAATCCTGCATATATGCCACTTGGTTCTGGATAGACTGTCCTTATTTTGTTTACTGCACATGATGGGATGACTACGTACGCTAGCCAGCCAGCCAACCATGCATCAACCAGGTAACCTG
>VURO01021323.1:0-11112 GCA_015108175.1 Pelvicachromis taeniatus
TTCTTTCTGGGTCACAAAATAAACGTTTAACATATTTTCAGGCGAGAATGTAGCTGTGTAAACCTCAAATATCTGCTCAGTTTATCAAGACCCCACATATTTTCAAAAGCGCTCCGACGTTTTCGGAGACGTCTGTTACCCACCAGCTCGATAGCTAGCCGGGGTTCAAGGCTCAGTATAGCCGGTGAGAACACCGGACTCCCGGCAAAACGTTTTCAAACCCACCGCTGGCTTTCGCTACTCAGGTTAAACATGATATATAAGTCACTTAGATAACTTATAACAGATGCATGCTAGTGCAATAAGCGGTACGTTTTATGTCCAATGGATGCATGATCTGATTAGTCGACTAATCGCAAAAATAATCAGTGACTAGTCGACTATCAAAATAATCGTTTGCGGCAACCCTAGTGTCAGCAATGACCTTAAAGAAGCAATTGTTGCTGCCCAAGAGTTTTGGAAGGGCTATACATTGTTCTACTGTGAGAAGGATTATTCACAAATAGAAACATTTAGGGCGGTTGAAAGTCTTCGCAGGGAGTGACATCCCAGCAAATTCACTACAAGGTCAGACTGTGCAATGCTCACATGCACTGCAAATAAGCCAAGAGCTACATTTCAGACTACAGGCCTCAGTTAGTGAAAAAAAGTTCAATTAGAAAAAGACATCTATGACCTTTTAGGAAAGGCTGTCCGGAGGATGGGTTGTTCTCTCAATAAGAAGAACATGGTGCCATACTGGAACAACGTTGTTTTCATTATCTTTCTGATAGCTCAAGTTTTGCTGGGTCACTAAATTCCAATCACAGCAGCAAATCTCCAACAGAATGTCTGACAAAGACAAGAATCAAGGTGTTGTAAGGGTCCGGTTGACGTTCAGACTTCAACCTGATTGAAATGTTGTGGCAGTTCTTAAGAGACCTTTGAACTTGTCCACAACCCTGAAGCACTGCTGTAAAGCCGAGTGGGCCAGAATTCCTCCACGATGATGTGAGAGACTCATAAAGTCATGTAGAAACACATTCCTCATGTTATTGCTGCTAAATGTGGTTCTACTATAATAATAATAACACATTGTGTTATGACATGTGTTGTTCATTTGAGGTTATATTAAAATAATTTTCCAACCCTGTACAGGGTGTGTTTCTTCTTCGCATACGTCTGTATCCCCATGTTTGATCCAAGCAGTGGGAAACGCTTTTGCGAAGTTAAGTCATTTGAGATCATCTGGCTCCTTTTTTGTTTTTGTTTTTTTGTATCCCGCAGAGACGAGGCAAAAATCCAACTGAACACTACCCAGAGGTGATACTCAACAATTTCACCACTCGTTTGGGACACACCATGGGCCGTCTCTTCGCAGCTCTTTTCCCACAAGAACCACACTTCGTTGGCAGACAGGTTGCCACCTTCCACAACCAGCGAGACTTCGTCTTTTTCAGATTTCACAGGTAAATGTTTTTTAACCTTCTATAGTGACACAACTGTCCTTTTTAAAGCTTAAATTTGAAGGCTAATTAAATCTCTAAAAATCATCTGTAATAGGTACATCTTCAAGAATGAGAAGAAAGTTGGTATTCAGGAGCTGGGACCACGCTTCACCCTGAAACTCCGCTCTCTACAAAAAGGCACATTCGACTCAAAGTACGGAGAGTACGAGTGGGTGATGAAGGTGAGTCACTCATTATTTTAGCATCTGAAATGCCAGAGGAGCTGGGATTAGAGATGTCTGACCTCATGTTGAGGCGCTGCTTTTTCCTCCTAACAGATGGTTGTTTTTGCTCTAAAGTCACATATACATTTGCTTTAAGCAACCTATTTGCTGTCAGTTTCTACTTGGACAAATACTTTGTTTTGTTACATAAGCTTTTCCCATTAAGCTCAAATATCCTTTTTGATTTCAGCGCCATGAGATGGAAACCTGCAGACGAAAGTTCCAGCTCTGAGAAAATACAAATCTTCCTCCTGGTCAGATGGGAATGATCTTGTCTGTTATGCAAGATACTTCAGCTGTTTGTGGACTTGCTCAAATTGACTTTACAATGCCCTGGCAACTGTTAAATCTTCAACAACAGCTCAAATTTCCCCTTGAAGTCATATTTTCCAATCTTTATCTTAACATTAAGTAACATAACGTTACTCATGGAAATAAAAGGGCTGAGATTAATTCTTGGACATATTTTCTGTTGGACTGAGATGCCAAAGAAGACATGCAGCATCCTGATTCTCTGTAAATGCTGCCTGTGTGGTAAAAGCTGTAAAAATGTGACCCACTCTGACCACATATATGCAAACATACACCTGGTCCATCCTGGTTTGTGCGACTGATAGGAGGAGCTGTGAATGAAGTGCATTGTGTGACTGGAGGTGGTCAAATTGTTTATATTTAATGCACGGGCACAGTGCAGCTGCTTATGTATTCAACAGGATTCTCAAAAACCGTCTTTGATAAGACGAGCTTATTTCACATATGTGTATATTGTTATTCTAATAAAACAGTTACTGTGTCTTCAAGTTGTGAATAAAGGCATTTATTTTTTTTTTCAGCCATGAAAAATACACATTTCAAAAGGCACATGTTAGTATGGGTTAGTTCTATGCAAATAGCTTAAGACGCATTTGTGCTAAAACCACTTGGAAAGGTTTCCACATAAATTTAGATAAAGATTTAATAAAAGGCAAAAGTTTAAAAAAAAGTCAGTTTGGCCCAAATTCCCTAACACTCCTGAGTCGATTCCAGTCCACGATGCAGGATCCTGAAACCCCATTCCACAAAGCACCACAATGTCCAACACCTGCAGAAATGTTTACAATCATTAGTAATGCAAACATTTTATTCATACAGCACCAACTCATGACAACAGTGGTCTCAAGGTGATTTATATTGTAAGATAAAGACCCTATGAGCAAGTACTTGGTGACTGGAAATAAAGAACTCCTTTTTAACAGGAAGGGGCTCAGGGTGGTCAGATGAGATGGGACAAAGGGCAAAGTACAGGGTAAATCTCAAAATGCACAATATTTTATAAGCATTACTGTAAAAGCAAAGTTAAACCACTCTGACCTGCTAAGTGATTTTATAAAAACTGAAAGTGAGTGATGGGCTGAGGACAAACTTTAAAGCGCTACCTGAACTTTAGAGGTGAGAAAGTCTAGAAATGAAGTCTAAGCACTGCTGTAACTCTAATGGTAGAGTAGCCTCGACAAGCTGACTGGAAATAGTTAATAACCGATATTTTATGGAAGAGTTCATTTTAAGCAACCATTAAATCATAAGCGCTTCATTTTAATCGTGTAAAATTAGGCTACTTTTTAAGAAGTGCGTTTTGTACTGGTTTCAGTTTCGTAACTTGTTGCCACTACTTAACTTTGTGTCTCTTCATCGGACAAAACGTCAAATTGTACTTTATGGATTCTCCACAGGACCAGAACTTGAGGTTATTTTAATCGTCCAGATTACAAATAAGAGGCAGCCTGAAAATCAGATGTACTCACACAGGCGGAGGGTCGGCCTATTTGTGCTATAGGAAGGAGCAGACTTTCTGCGGTCTGAAGGGGTTGTTGCTGGACGACATGCCGGTGAGCAGAGGGTCCTGTTGGGCGTTCTGGAGGCAGAACTGCTGCAGGTCCGCAGCGGCCTGGGACACCTGTGGTTGGGAAAAGTTGAGGGAAGCTACTGCTGTACAACTACAACATACAATCGCTATTCAAATGAAGAGAGACTCCTTTAACCGACGACAGAGAAACAGTACACGCCCTACATTACTAACATAGCAATTCTAACCGTTACCTTAACTCTGTTAATGCCAGCTTCAAGGCGTAACTGTTGGACAACTTTCTTCATTGCTACGATGTTGGCCGATCCAGACATTGTTGAGTGGAACGCTTTAAGGCTTTAAGCGGCGAATTTAAAAGTTTTAACTTAAAAAAATGGTTGTTACTAGCTCGCTTGCTAACTACTTCATCAACAACGAACTTCCGGTTTTGTTCAAAGGCGTGTCAAGCACTGCTGCCTTCACGTGAAGTTCGAAAATGTCACTTTTCGACGTACTGTATTTACTTTACTGTTTTCTAAACAATAGAAACGTCACGGTAGAATAGTTTTTCGTTGTTTGAAAACTGTAGTAGTGCTTCATAAAGCATGTAATCATCGCCTTTGTTATGTCATTTCCAGACGGTTTCTGTGAAACTCACCAAGAACACAAGTTAAATTGAAGTTTTATAAATTACAACTCCCACAAGTACCAGAATGGGGCGCCAGATAAATAGAAATGACGCCCCTGATGTTGAAAATCCTTCCATACACTTTATCCAATGCGCTTTGTTATGTTATATACACTTTCTACCCTATGGAGTAAATACGGAATCGATGGCGCCCGTTGTGGTCATCTCAGATGAGAGGCTTCATGTTTTTTCTCTGCAGCCATCATCCGCACCAGAGCACCCACTGCTGGCACTCTCATAAAAGAAACTTCACTGGACGACTGAGAGTGTTTGATTACTGCAGACTGTAACTTGGTAGTGCACGCCTTCAGAGCACAAAAACTGAAATGTTCCAGTGTTTCTGTTTCTTTTCCAATGGAGCTGTCTTGTGCGTCAGCGAGATATACAGAGGATAGGAGACCCCACAGCTGCAAGGTATTTTTTTTATTATTATTATTTTTAAAGATGAAATAAAATGACAAACTTATTTTTTTAAGCAAGCATACACATGCCTGATGATGCAAACCGACCGTGTTATCATTTTGCATTCGTGTGCAGCTTCTGGAGCTCCATGTGCTGTTTGTGCCAGCTGACCAGTGGAATGTGAAGCTCAATAAAGTCCCTGCTGAAGCCACGGATAGCTTCATTTCAGCCGGCTTCATCAGGTGAAACTGCTGCAAATATTTGTTTTAATATAGAAAACTCAAGTTAAGGATTGTTTAACACTTCTCGACTGCACGTCTACTGTGCAGACACATATAAAAGATACAGAGATCCGAGCATGTTGTATTACTTAGGTTTTGTTCTTAGGAAATTCAGTCATCTAATTCTCTGATAACAATGTCAGACGGCTTTAACACTGTTCAGTGCTTTACAAGTGTTGCGATGATACAATTTTTCTAAGTGTCAGTTGCAAAGTTACAGCATTACAGTTGCTGCGCGTGTCATTTTGCTTTTTAAACTTGATATGTCAAATGTATTTGAGCTCTTGATAGCTGATCGTCTTCATCAATCCTGACTAACAAACATTTTCTTTATGTCGACACCACCTGTCCTTGTCTGTGACCTTAGGGTTTATCCTGATGTCACCCTGAAAACTCTGAGGAGTGAGCTGGACACTCTCCTTGGTGCACAGAGAAGCGTCGACAAATTCTCCTTCCTTAAATGTGTCGGGCGCAGTCTGGCGCTGGTGAGTGCAGTTGGCTGTTTAGTGCACTTTTGTAGAACTGGTTGTATTTCACCAGGCACACAATAGAGAGAAACTGCACAGACAGTTTACTGCTCAGACTAAAGGGTGTAAAACGTGTGTGCGGGCGAGTGGGGAACACACACTTTTTTACTGCTGTGCCTTTTACAGCCTCCAAATTCTTGTCTGCTGCAGGTTAAAAGCAAACAGGAACAAGACCTGAAAGTGAAAACGTTCGCCCCACCCTATGTATGTAGAGTCAATGTTGCAAACTTAAATCTAAACATTTAATTGGATGATGCTTGTTTTTATGTAGTGGGTTGGTTCCAGTAACACATTGTTGTCACCTATCGGCAGGCCACGCAGCCAGAGCTTTACTTGTTACCCGCTGTGGAGAATGACAGCAGCGTTTGCTCCCGGTCTCTCACCCCCGACACCGGCAGCAACTCCCCAGACAACCAGGTCTTTTACCACCCTCCCAAAACGTGCAGCTGGGCAACAGAAACAAAGGAGCCCATCAAACTCCCCCATATCCCCCAGTATTCCCAGCAGCCACCTCCCACACACCAACTGGAAGAAGAAGAAGAAGAGGAGGAGGAAGAAGAGGATGATAGGAGCTACACTTCTTCAGAAGGAGGCGGGGAGAAGGAAGGTGAAACTCTCTCCTCCATCAGGAGAGCAGAGCAGGAGTGTTTTCGAGGGCAGAAGCAAAGGGCACCCCAACTTGTTTTGCAGAGTAAAGGTAAAATTAAAGGTAGAGTTCTTAAACATTTTCACTATGAGAAGTGCAAATATATTCTTGGCCTGACGTTTATTTACACCTGCACCTAAGTATGCACAACTGTGTACATGTGTCTGCTGAAAGAATAGATTTCTCTTGTTTAAAATAAAATACTGACATATACGAACTGATTTCTTCCAGTTATGCCTAGATATCCTCATCGCCAGCTAGATCTTAGGTGGCCCCAAAAGTTGAAAATATGCGAATCTAGTCTCGTGTTGCAGACAAGTATGTGAGGGTGGTGAGGAGCGACATATAGGGTTAAAAGGGTCCCAGGGACCTGCTATGAGCCCCTTCTTGTTTGCAGTGGTGATGGACAGATAGATGAGGTCAGGCAGAAGTCTCTGTGGACTATGATGTTTACAGACGACATTGTGATCCAGAGTGAGGGGATGAAGCACGCAGATGCAAGGCTGCAGAAGTGGAGGTATGCTCTGGAGAAATGAGGTCAGAGAGTCAGTTGAAGCAAGACAGAAAACATGTGAATGAGAGGGAGAATGGTGTCAAGAGTGAAGTGAGTAGGGAGTGAGTAGAGATAGTGAAGGTGGAGGAGTTTAAATACCTGAGGTCAACCACCCAAAGTAACAGATGGTGCACAAGAGAGGTGAAGAAGAGAGTGCAAGCAGGGTGGGGTGGGTGGAGCCAAGTGCCATTTGTGACAAAGATGAAAGGAAGGGTAAAAGGCAACGTTTATACGGTCATGAAATCTGCAATGATGTATGGTCTGAAGATGGTGGCAAAAAGAAATACATCTCAGGTTGAGCAGTTTGGAGATAACGTTAAAAGGATTTGGACATGAGCAGAGGAGGGACAGTTGATATATGGGACAAAGGATGTGCAATATGGAGCAACTAGAAAGGAGGAAAAGAGGAAGATCTCAGAGAAAGTTCATGGATGTAATGAAGGAGGATGTGCAGAGGGTTTGTGTAACAGAAGAGGATGCTAGGATAGAGTGAAATAAGAGGCAGATGATTCGCTGTGGCGACACCTAGAAGGCGGAGCCAAAAGAAGAAGTCGTCGTCTTGTATTTCATGCAATAAAATATCCCTACATTTGCTGCAAACTGCATCTGTCTTTTCTTAGAAAAGACAGATGCAGTTTTTTTATTGACAGATTTCCAGCAATGTGTGGCTGATTCAGCTCAAGTGAAGGAGATGCCAGAGAAAGAAGAAACCTGCAGAAAGAAGAAACAATACCAAAGAGGAAACAGAGCAGCCAGACATTCAGGAGTAGCCGAGTCCCTGGAGGACAGAGATTCAGGCTTCTCCCTAACAGATGGGTACTGAGCAGCCAGCACACGACCTGAAAATTTCTCACTCAGTGGACACGACTGAAACTGCCTGTATCTGTTTTCCAGGGTTGGGAAATCAAAAGAGGAACACGCACTGAAGTCCATCAGAAACAATCGAACAGCCGGGGTAACGTGTGACACCCGTTTAGAAAAAACACAAAATATATCTTGAGTTAATTACCCGATCATCTCCTTTTCAGTGCTCTTTGTAAAACATGAATCCACAAAAGAAAAACACTTTGTAGGATAATTTTGTGATGTGTTTCTGTTAAGCTGACAGAAAGTGTAGCTCCGTTGTCACAGCCTACCAGATGCGTATCACCATCGTCAGGTTTAGACTTGGCCACTGTCACCCATGAAACGGCTGCTTCTCCAGTCCTTCGCACAAACAGTAAGCCGGACATATCTGCAGGCTTTATGCTAATTGTTATTAGTACAACTGATGGGTTGTTTCTTTAAAAGGGGACGAACTAATCAGTGAAATCAAGATGGTGCGGGAAGAGAGAAAGCAGCTGGAGAGGACTCGACAAGAGCTGCTGCTAAAGGGGAAAGACCTGTTAGCCCAGAACAGACACCGCAGGAACCGAGGTCAGCGCCGAATTCACTCATCAGTTTGTCAGCAGTGCACTGCTGCAAACATGTAACGTCTCTAATTGAGGACATTTTTAAAAATATTTTTGCTGCTTTTAAAATTTGGATAAACCCAGCAGTTTTTAATCATTCTTGAGTCTGACTGAAAATGAGTTTAAGCGCTCAAGTGAAACTTTTTTTTTTTTGTTAAAGTTGTCAACCAATTTTGTCTCCGTCCTTTTTAATATAAAGCACGTGACAGCTGGAAAAAGAAATACTTTGAAACCAAGAAGGCCGCAGCACCATTGGACGAGAACTTGAGAAACTTGAGACAAGAACTGGAGACGTTTTACAACAAAGTCCTGCACCAGCTCCAGGCCCGAGATAACAGAGCAAAGCCAAGACACCAAGGAAGATCCTCCCTAAAGGTACAATCCAACCACACAATTTTCTTCTTTTTATTTTATACATCTTCCTCAGCACTAATGTTAAAATCTCAGTGTCTCAGTTCCACATCTGCACATGCATTTACAGCCACACCAAAGATTGTCTTTACGCTTCCTTGTTTTGAAAAGGAACCAGTCATTGGGTACACCTTGCTAGTTCTGGGTTGGACCTCCTTTTGTCTTCAGAGCTGCTTTTATTCTTTATGCACAGATTCAATGAGATGCAGGAAACATTCCTCAGAGATTTGGGTTCATAGAAACATGACAGCATCACACAGTTCTGCAGATTTGTCAGCTGACCATCCATGATGTGAATTTCCTGTTCCATCACATCCCACTCGACTAGGCTGTGGTGTTTAAAAATGATGAAATGGTACTAACGGGTGCCAGTTTCTGACCCTACCATCAGACCAGGCAAAGCTTTTCCAATCGTCTAATGTTTCTATTTTGGTGTAGCTTCAGTTTCCTGTTCGTACGAAACAGGAGCGGCAGCTGGTGTGGTGTTCTTGCTGCTGTAGCCTTCAGAATATCTTGGTTGTAACAATTTGTTGTCTTACTACCAGCAATCTGGTAGTAAATGGTAAATCAAATTTTTTCCCTGTTGTGATGCTCAGTTTAAACTTCAGCAGGTCATCTCGACCATGCTTACATGCCTAAATGCACTGTTTATGCCATATGATTGGCTGATTTCGATATGTGATAGCAAGTAGTTGAACAGGTGTACCCAATTCAAATGGCCACATGTCCATAAAGTTTTCCACCCATAAACTGAATAATGAATGACAGACTATTCCTTACAGAATAAACTCATCATTCAGATCATGACTGAGAGCCACGAGATTGACAACCTGAAGAGGAAGGTAGAAGATGCAAAGATGAAGCTGGTAACGGAGATAAAGGTAAGTGATGTATGAAAACTGTTATAATAGCCGAGCCGAAAATATCTAATCATGGCGCACAGCAGAGCTCATTTTCTTGTGTTTCCCATGAATGTTTTTCTAGCTGAGAGAACAGGCTGCCACTGAGCTCAGAGCCCTGAAGGCGGAGCTGGCTCAGAAGAAGAGTCAGTCATCTCATCCTGGCCTGATGGGAAACACTCCACGGCACGGAGCACCAGTCCAAAGCAGCGCTACCCAGTTCATAAACTAAAAGCCCCCCCGTTTTCTGGTTTAATTGTTTTGGACTTGAATGCGACTGATTGGTTATGTTATTTGACTGGACCAAAATTGTTGCATTGTTTTAGAATGTCGATTCACGTTTCTCAGATGATCTAAACTCTGATGTGCTGAGATGACAAAACACTACTGCTTACTCTATATGATTTCAGTGATTCAAAGATTTATTAGAAACAAATTTTATTTATTAAAAGTGCATAAATGTCAGTAAGCTCAATGTAAGGACATTGAAAGACCGACTTTCCTTTCTAGAGAATCACAGTTATGTCGCTTAGCAAAGAGGAATGTAACCCCAGTGAAAGGCAGCAGCAATAAAAGAAACGATTAACTCTCAAGTGCAAGTATGCCTCCCTGAGTCCAGAAACCCCCCCCCCCACACACACACACTGCTACAAAGGGAGGTTTTGACTTAGCAACCAACAGAAGCGCGCTCTGTGATGGTTAAAATTTCAGCAGCTTTGTCGCGTGCATGCACGGCTAGCATCCTAAAAGAGCGTTCCACATCATTGTTGTCTGTTGCCTGGTTACCGGATCATCACTGTAGTCCAAGATGTTGGCGTTCCACATGCCAATTCCCCTCAGGCCTTTAGACATCACCGAATCTGCCTTTGGGCAAATACTCTGTGGGTCATCATACCAAACTTGATGAATTTGTCCATCCTGGTCCTGAGGAGGAAAAAAAGCAACAACACAAAATTGATAATAGCGCCATCTTGTGGTTTGAAAAGATTTGTCCATCCCCCTGAGGGCAGATAGCAGGAATGTTTATAGTTGTTTCAAATGGCCAGTTCCTTCTGTCTGGGAAGTGACACTGCTGTACTTTAAAAGTGCATCCAGATAAAGGGCTCTTTCCTGAAATACAAGCGCCACGCAGGCATGAAGCCAAGCTTAAACTTGGCAAAATAGAAAGAACACAAGCTTGAAGAGATGATCCTATAGGTGGAAATGTTGGGTTTGCATATAAATATTTGATGTAAATATTAACAGGAGCTAAACAGTGCATAGATCATTTCTTGCAACATATTGCCTTTTTAGTCCTTGACAAGTCTCAGTTTCATTTTGTAAGTCATCCATGCATTTGTATACTTCAAGAAGAAAAAGAATTTGCCAATAAAATATGAAAGAAAATTGAGCACCTTGTAATTGAAGTAGGGAGCCTGCTGCTCGTCGTCCCAGAGCCTGCCAGACATCGAGCTGTTGACCTGCTTCATGAGCCACTTGTAAGTTTTCTGTTTTCCAGCAGCATCGCTGCAAGGAACCCCACGGAAAGGCACCTTCTCTATAGAGCACACTCCCTCCTGGTGTGAGAGAAGAAATGACGGCGTGCTATAATAACAGGCCTGATATTATAACCCATATGGCCCACCCTGGGTAAGATTAGTAATGATGTTGACTAATAACTTATAAAAAATTAAATTATCCTACTTTTGTTCAGCTTAAATGAACAAACATCGTGTCCTCAT